>JAVSBS010015247.1:54727-64912 GCA_033124195.1 Coracias cyanogaster | reverse complement strand
CTGGCCCCATCCTCTTGCCCCCCATGGGCCCTTGAGCTCTTGCTCAGCATTGAGCAGATCCCCTCTGAGGCTTCTCCAGCTGAACAGCCCCAGGGCTCTCAGCCTTTCCTCATCACTGAGATGCTCCAGACCCCTCAGCATCTTCGTAATATGATCTAGGTGTGGTTTCCAACTCCTGCTCTTAGCAACATCCACAAGATGGCAGCATCGTATAAGAAAAGGCAGAAAAATTTGGTCTAATCCAAAATTCGTTTTACATTTTTCTTTAAAAAAAAAAAAAAAATCTTATATGTCCACACGCACCGCTGAAATGGGCAAAAAGTCTTTGGGGAGGTCTTCTAACTCATAAAGAAGATTTTGGCGCAGGTTACAAACCAAAGGGATCAACTCCTACCTTTACCCAGCAGAGCCCAGAAGACATGAAATATTGGTATATCTTTAAGCCGAAGGCTTTGTCAAATCCATCCAGCTCTTTTTTCCTTTGTCTCTGCTCTGTGATAGGATATGTCATGAGAGAAACAAAACTTTGGGAGTCAACCAGCCGCCAGTTGAGAATATAACTTAGTAGCACATGCAGAGCATCATTCAGGTGAAGTCAGAGGCAAAACTCTCATGGATGTGTGTATCATTACTCATTTCTTATTCATCTACTGAGAGATCAGGAACATCACATCTTTTTGCTACAACTGCAGGACTCACATGAGAGCTCCTTTTGAAAGCAAAGACAACATCTACAGGGAAAAATCTGTAATGAAAGGGAGAAAAGAGAGTTTCTCAGGTACCACACACACAGCAGGTCAACATTCCTCTTGCTCCTCTGCCCCCAAGGTTAGCTCAGTCATTTTGTGCTTGGTTAAAGGAAACTCTTCCCTTTTGGATGTTTGAATCAGGTAGAGCAAGGGCCATGAGTGTCCTCAGAGTGTGTCTTGAAATCCTTATCAGGGCTGCCTCTCAGCACCCAGTGTAACTCAGCTGCTCTGCATCGCTCCTCTGAGTGCTGCTTGATAAGCAGAGAGACTCCTTGCAGGGAGGAGCAGGGACAACGGTTACACCTGACTTTTTCTTGGAGAGGCTTTGATGAGACAACAATAGTTAACTGAGATGAGATTAACTCAGGAGCGCTGCTATCTGGTTTCTAGGCTTCCCTTTTTCTTCTTTTTTTGTCTGGTGAAAGCTGGAAATGGGGAACTGAAGCCCAAAACTCTTGCCCTGGTAGGGTGGGATGGAGTCATAACCTTGGAATCTTGCACAGCCTGTTTCATCTACAAAGGCTGAGGACTTTGCACCACAAATACTACCCTTGGCAATAATTTTGGTGCCAGGCCCTCAGTCTCTGTGGATGTGAGTGAGGAGGGGATGGTCCTGATCTATCCCTGGGAAAGCCAGAAGCTGGCCCAAGGCTTGCCCAAGGTGCCCTCCATTGACTCACCCTTTGGCATCACAACCACACCTCTAAGCAGCCCTGTGGGCTGTTGGTTTTCCCTCTCTGGATGTTGCTTCGATTTCAAGGTCTGATGGCTTCCATGTTTATGTCCACCCCCAGGTCTGTGGGCAGCAGCCCACCAGGAGGATGCAGGCAGCACCTCTTTGAGAAATGTCCCACTGGTTTCTGCAGAGGCAATCCAACAAGTGGGTCTGGATGCAGGGCAAACTGCCTCCACATCCCTGCTGGCATGTCCCCTTGGAGTGAAAGGCATTAATAGAGGGGAGAGGGCACAAAGAGGGTGGTGGGAGAAGGAACAGTGCTGTGAAGAGGAAGCAATGCCTCTCAGCTCCTGCCCAGAGTTCTCCTTCTTCTGTACCACGCCAGTTTGAAGTAGAGTGTCAAACAGAGGTATTTTGAGTACTGTAGGCAGGAAGAAACCCCTTTCTTCATCATTCTGGTTTGAATCTGTACTCTCTGGACTGGATAATGTGAGGGAGAAGGTAGGATGGAATTGCAACAGGAGGTTCCCATGTAGGGTGGGGTTGCAGCAGAGCAGTTACTGCATCTCACTGCCATGTTCCAGGCATAAACTCATGCCTTGTTCTCAACTCAAACTGATGACCAAACTGGCTTTGGATGATACCTAGTTATCATGCCAAGGAACTCCTGAGCTTCCTAACCCAGTGGTGGGCTTTAAACCACCTTATGTCCATGACTGTTGGACCTTTAATTCATTGGATGCTGATGTTTTAGTGGCACCAGCACAGCTGTAGGGCCATGGAAGCAGATTTGCTCACTGCACATCCTTACATGTAGTCTACACCAGGCCTAGTACTACTGGGAATTAAGAATTACCTGGATGAGGAGTGACAAAGTAGTGGGCTGAAGCAGAAGCTGATTGTGAAAAGTAGGAGGCTGAGTTCTGATCTCACTTTCCCTATCTTTGTGTCCTTCTGCAAGACATACCAGAGATGGTCTGCCACCAGGAGAGATGTTTAGGAGTCACAAATGCAAAGCTTTCGCTTATTTGCCTGCATAAACCCAAAGCCTTTCCCTTCAACCTGCCAGAGGTTTGAGATGAGTATAAAACAGAGTGAGAGCACGAGGGAGGGAGGCTCACACTGAACAAACGTGTTCCCAGGAATCAAGTACTCTTTAATGAGCACCAACCAAGCTGTTAAACGTCTTGAATCCAATTAACTGGGCACAGTTTCATTTGAAATGTTAGAGGTTTTATTTACCAACTTGCTGCGAGTGTTGAAGTATAAATGCCAGGCAGAAGATTTACATTATTAAATAACCATTACTTTTTGGATGGCAAAACTACCCAGATGTTCCCATTAATGTGCGGAATTTCCAGTGAGGCACAGAGAATTTAGGCTGGCTCAGGGATGCTTCACATGGTGCTTTCTGACAGAACCTTTAGCATCCATCTTCAAACACTGCATCACCAGCAGCCCCGCATATGAGAAGCACTAATCAGGGTGCAGAGAATCATAGAATTGTTTTGGCTGGAAGAGACCTTTAAGCTCATGGAGTCCAACCATTAATCCAGCATTGCCAAGTCCACCACTAAACCATATCTGTCAACGCTACACCTCCACAGCTTTGAAACCCCTCCAGGGATGGGGACTCCACCACTGCCCTGGGCAGCCTGGGCCAGGCCTTGACAACCTTTCAGGGAAGAAATTTTTCCTGATATCCAACCTAAACTCCCGCTAGTGCAACTTGAGGCCGTTTCATCTCATCTCATTGCTGTAGCCTGTACAATGGTTTTAATTATATTTATTCTTCCTTAATATTTCTTACGTATTTTGAATATGTATCAAAGCTGCTGCTTTGCCTCAGTTGTGCTGTTTTGAACATATCTCACCTTGGCAGAGGTGTCCTAGGTTTCCAGGACTGGGATGGGAAATCCTGGGTGAATCTGGACAAGGAGCTGAACACTAGAAAATGTAAAAGAGGTTTTACTTAGTCAGAGAATCATAGAATGGTTTGGGTTGGAAAAGACCTTAAAGATCACTTAGTTCCAACCCCCTGCCATGGGCAGGGACGCCTCCCACGACAGCAGGTTGCTCAAGGCCCCATCCAACCTGGCCTTGAAAACCTCCAGGGATGGAGTGTACAAAGTCCCCCTGTGCAGCCTGTTCCAGTGTCTCACCACCCTCAGAGTGAAGAATTTCCAGTTGTTACTGCTCAACTGGCAGTTTGAGATGAAGAAAGGCAAAAGGAGTGTGCATCATGAACAGGTAGGGAGGACATGGCTCTGAGCTCCATGGAGCAACCCATCCCCACCACTGCTCAAGAGCAGAGTCCTCCTTGCACCCATTCCTCTGCTGCCACTGCAGTCAGAGAAGTTGATTTTTTAACTTTGGAATGTTTTAAGCCACTGATTTTAATCTTGTTTTGGATTTAATTTTAATTACTTTTTCAAAGAGAGATTAATTCTCATTTAGGTGTGGATATGTAATTAAAAAAGATCTCTCGACTTAAGTTGCTTTTGTTAACCACGTGCATAGGCTGTATGTATGTGAAAGCAATTACATAGCTGAATATACATCTAATCCTGTTCTTAATGTTTAAGTGTTATTGTGTTAGAAAATGATAAACGACTTCTTATTTGTGAGGGGATTTACTTTTTTTCCCTTATGATTTCTGCCAAGACGATGTTGGAAATTCAATTATAAATCAAAATTTATTTCAGTGGTGGAAAGCCAGCTCTTAAAAATGCTTTGTTATTGCTTGAATATATTGAGCATGTTGGGTGTCATAAGGAAAATTATCAAAACATGTTTTGCACTTTAGTCATAGTGAGTTACTCAATAGAGAAGATATTCCCCTAAAATGATTTAGCTGGTTTTAGCTTCATCTGGAACCAGTAGAGCTTTATGAGCAAATATTCATAGAATCATAGAATGGTTTGGGTTGGAAGGGACCTTACAGATGGAGCATCCACAGCTCTCTGTCCTTCAGGCATTGACAAATCAGGTCCCACATCTTGCTCCATCCCTGGAGGTGTTCAAGGCCAGGTTGGACGGGGCTTTGAGCAACCTGGTCTAGTGGGAATTGTCCCTGGCCACGGTAGGGGGGGTTGGAACCAGATGATCTTTGATGTCCCTTCCAACCCAAACCATTCTATGATTCTATTATCTTGGCTATTCCATGGAATGGAAAAGGGAAATGAGATGTCCTGGGTTTAAAATGTTGGGTTTGTTTCTTAATTTCAAAGTGTACATTATTGATCTGAAAAAAATAGAATAAAATGAATTTAAAACTAAAAATCTCTGTGAGTGCAGGAGAAACTCCTGTGTTCATAACCTGGTTTAATGACTTAAAAAAATGCATGTGCAGGTGCTGACCAGCTTCTTGCTTCAGTTCTGTGCTCTGGCTTTTTTAAAATAGGCTTTTCAAATTTTAATTATTCCAACCGATTAGTTCTTTTAAGTCATCATGTTTTTCATGTCATCTAAACACTTTTTGAAGAAATGTATTTCAGTTTAATGCTTTCTGAATTCATCCTTTTTGTTCATGTTAGTTAGCATTGCTCCCAGGTACTGTTGGTTTTTTATTTTTTTTACCCTGAGACCTGTCAGGAAGGATTGAAAGCAGAAGTCACCTCCCATTGCCCTCTTGTGCCCATAGCTGAGGAAATGCTGGTGTCTCCGTGACTTCTGCTTCCTGATCTTCCGCTCCTAAAACAAAGCATGGCTCCCTTGGCCTTACGGTGAGGCAGAGCTGTCCTTGCACGTACCCCAAAACTGGGCAGGTCCAAGAGAGAGTTGCCCAGCTCAGGCTTTGTGGTCCCACACAGACTGGGCTCTGTTGTGCTCCTACCAGGAGTTTTATGTTTCCTTTTGTGCCGTTGAATGTTGTGATCGGCGCTAAATGGGAAAATAAAAGCTGAGTTTGTCCTTAGCCCAGCTGATAGTCTCCTTTTGTCCTGCTAGTGTTGGATTTCTGCTGAGTAGGAAAAGGATAAAGGGCTATTTATCAGTAGCATCTTCTTGGAGCCTATTGTGTTGAAATTTTGGTCATTGTTCCAAAGAGTAATAGAAAAGAGTTTTAATTCATTTAGTTTTCCACAATAGAAACGTCCATGTCTTTTTGCTTAGATTGCGTATTATAGATTGATTTCATATTCTCTTAATGAAGTACCTTTGAGCTTTGAAGCTCTTCTTGATACTGTAGATTGTTTGGCAATAGGTTGTCTGAAAGAATCCCCCAAAGTATTCTGAGTTACTGTGAGCTTAATAAGAAATAAAATTCAAATTGAATGTTACGGGGAAGAATTGTGTTGGAGATGCAACCTCAGTATTATCATAGAATGCCAGGTTGGAAGGGGCCTCAAGGATCATCTAGTCCAACTGTTCAAGGTAAAAAAAAAAAAATATATATATATATATTAGTTCATGTGAGGTGGCCCAGCACCCTGTTGAGCTGAGTCTTAAAACTGTCTTATGTAGAGGATTCCACTGCTTCCCTTGGGAGACTATTCCAATGTTTAATTACCATTTTCAAGTTCTACATGGGAGTCCTTCCCTGTTTCACAAAATTCCACCATGGTGGGGGTTGGAAGGGACCTCTGGAGATCATCTCGTCCAACCTCCCTACTCCAGCAGGTCACCCAGAGCAGGGGGCCCAGGATCGTGTCCAGGTGGGTCTGGAATCTCTCCAGAGAAGGAGACTCCACAACCTCTCTGGGCAGCTCTGCCACCCTCACAGCAAAGAACTTTTTCTTTGTGTTTCCTTTGATTAAGTGCAATGTTCTAAATAGGTCTGTGTTCCTTGATCGTGTATCCTCATGAAATACAGATATGGCTACTTCTCAAAATCTCTGTAGCTAGCTTCCCAGTCGGAAAATATTTAAATCTGAACTTCTTGGTGTTTGTTGTCTAAAGGAAACACTACGGAGTTGTTCCTCTGCTCCTGGCAGACCTTGTACGTGTGTTACAAAATCCAACAACCTGAAGAAGTTACAGACTTAAAATAGCCTGTGCAAGAGGCAGCCTGCCTGTACGTAAGATCAAGAGAAAACTTTCCAATAGACAATTCCCGTGGGACAATGATGGCGAAGTTCCCATCTTGGGGAACCTGGAAGCCTGGTCTCTGGTGGTTGCAGCTCGGTGGGCGGCACAGCTCTGCAAGGATCTTGTGTGGGACCCAAGCAAATTGTTTGTGCTCCGTGCTTCTGGTTTTGTGGCTCTGCAAAGGGAATAATGGTTTCCTCATTCCTTGGTGAATTATACTCTAACTTTTGAATGGAGGTTGTAACAAGTTCACTAGCAGGAGCTGTGCTCCTCCAGCCCCAGTCCTGGCATCTGTCCTGGGGGAGTGCGGGTGTGATTTGGGAGCCAAATTCCAAGGGAAGAGGCAGGTAAGGTGAGGATACTCCTCTTGGCAGAAGAAGAATTTCCCTCCTGTGAAATCCCCTGTTTGCTACTAGTAGGTTTTAATCTTTTTAGCTTCTCTTTTCTGTCAGTATTGCTACAGAAAGTCTCACTTAAAATGTAACCTGTCGGGGAATTGTATTTCTTTTTATTTACCATATTGTTACGTGTATTTATGTACATACTATTAATTTGCTACCATACTATGAAATATCACAGAAAATTGAGCGTAAGTTAGAAAAGCTGTAGTAAAGGAGCAGATTCCTATCAGCAATGCTATCTTTATTTAATCACTTTTCTTACCCTTTGGGGAGGCAGGAATGAGAACATTGCTCATACTGGGGTTTTCCTTTTGATAACATGCAAATGTGAAAAGAGCCTTGTCTTTATTTGTACCACTGATGAGAGCCTCGCAGTAATTCCTGTCTGCAAGGACTCTGTAACCTTCTGCATCACTGAAAGCTGAGAGGCACAGCACAACATCAGAGGCTGCCTTCCCCAAAAACCTCCTTCCTCTACCTTCTGTCTGTCTGTCCCCAAAACCTCAGAACAGCCCCACTGGTGTGGGGCGATGGGTTACGTGAGGATGAACCGAAGGTGGAGTTAGTTTAAAATATTCAAAAGCTTCCCCAAAAGAGACCCTCTTCTTGCAAGTTCCTTTTTAATCCAAGGATATCTAAGCTGCATGTTTCTATCAATTAAATTTTGATTGCACATATTTCTGATCTTTCTTCCAAGCTTGCTGGGGCCCCTCAGTAAACCAGTTGCTAAATATTTTATGTCACAACAGTCAAATGAGAAGCACCAGAAGTAGAATAATTTGTCTTAGAAATGGCTGTTGCTTTTAGCAGCGTATTCATCTGGCAGAGTCACCTGTCTTGTACGAAGAGGAGGTTCATTTAAAAGATAATATATCTTCCCTTGGTGTTGCCGTGATTTGTCATAGTGATATCTTACTGCAGCGTGATTTGCCTGCCGCAGAGACAATATCCATAATACCTGTAGGCCATCACAATTACTGGAATTACTTCAGTGCTGTCAGTCTTCACGTAGGAGGCCGGTTGTCTGAGATTATCTTCTCCTGGTGTTTGCAAAACTTCAATTCTGTAGCTGGTCTGCATCACCGTGATCATAGTTTATTTACATGGCTTTCAACGTTGCTCGTGTTTGAGGATTCAAATGGTGTTTCTGATTCGAATGGGATTACCCCTCTGACGAGGAGAGGCTGAGAGCCCTGGGGCTGCTGAGCTGCACCAGAGAAGCCTCAGAGGGGATCTGATCAATGCTGATCAAGAGCTCAAGGGCCCGTGGGGGGCAAGAGGATGGGGCCAGACTCTTGTCAGTGGTGCCAGCGACAGGACAAGGGGCAACAGGCACCAACTGGAACCCAGGAGGTTCCATGAGGAGATAGTTGTTTGGTGTGAGGGTGTGGGAGCCTGGCCCAGGCTGCACAGAGAGGTTGTGGAGTCTTCTCTGCAGACTTTCAAGAACCATCTGGACGCATTCCTGTGTGACCTTACCTAGATGAACCTGCTTTGGTAGAGGGGTTGGACTAGATGATCTCTAGAGGTCCCTTCCAACCCCTATCACAGTGGAATTCTGTGTGATTCTGTGTGGCTGCTGAGCACGGCGTCATATGGTGTGGGATATCCCCTTGGTCAGCTGGGATCAGCTGTCCCCTGCCAGCCGCTTGCCCAGCCCCAGCCTACTTGCTGGTGGGACAAGGTGGGAGAAGAAGATGTTGATGCTGTGCAAGCATGGCTCAGCCATGGCTGAGCAACAGCAACCCAGACATAGCCCCACACAGGGGTTGAATGAAGGAAATTAACCCCATCCCAGCCAGACCCAGTGCAGCAGGTGACACATCTGAGTCAGGCTGAGAGGGATCCTCCAACCACCCCAGCCCTGGAGATCCCTGTTAAGCTTCTGCCACCTCACAGCACGAGGAACCTCACACCTGATGGGAGACTGCTCAATTCTGGCTCCTAATTCTGTTAAACCCATTGTAAACAGTCCCTGATAACACTTTAAAATAATGGTCCATTACAGCAGCAGTGCTTAATTAGAGTGGAACTGACAAATGGAGTCATCATGATTAATGTTATTATAATGAATACATCTGCAATTTGGTAGAACACACAGAAATGTCTGGCTTCCCAGGAAGCCCTCGGATATGGAGGGTGTCTTTTATATTCATAGCGATACAATAATTCCTCTGAAGGAATCTCATCGTAATTTAGCATGAATTAATGTCCATTTATCACACTGTGTTACCCAGTGCAGCAATTTATCTAAATCCTATATGTGCAATGTAGACTCTTGTCTAAGAACACCCAATAATGGAGAAATCCTTTGAAGAAATACATTTACTGTAGATCATTAATGCTCAGTGTGCTAAGTGGCCTTTAAATTAAACTAAGTTAAATAAACTCTTTTTTAATATATCAGTGTAACTTTTTCATTAACAAACACATTAGGGCTTTTTTCATTTACATACTGTCGATGCAAGCGTGTGATACTGAAACTTTCAATTAGTGGAGAAAAATGTAATTCAGAGTGTCTATATGGGAAGAGAAGGCAGGAGAAGGCAGAGGTTTGACACACCAAGCTCAAGTCTTTGGATGACTGCATGCTGGTTCTGCAGGAACTTAGAATCATAGAATCATGGAATGCCTTCGGTGGGAAGGGACCTTTCAGGGTCATCTAGTCCAACCCGCCTGCTGTGAGCAGGGACATCTGCAACTAGAGCAGAGCCCCAGCCAACCTCACCTGCAATGGTTCCAAGGATTGGGCATTGACCATCTCCTTAGGCAACCTGCGCCAGGCTCTCACCACCTTCAGTAAAAACTTCTCCCTTCTCTCCAGACTAAATCTCCCTCTTTTATCATAGAATCACAGAATCATTCAGGTTGGAAAAGACCTCTAGGATCACCTAGTCCAACCTTCTTCAAACATCTCCCTAACCCCTAGGCCATCTCTTGAACCGCCACATCTACCTGTTTTTTGAACACCTCCAGGGATGGTGAATCCACTACCTCCCTGGGCAGCCTGTTCCAGTGGCTAATCACTCTTCCAGTGAAGAACTTCCTGATATCCAATCTAAACCTCTTCTGGTGCGAGTTGAGGCCATTACCTCTTGTCCTATCATTAGTTACCTGGGAGAAGAGACCAGCCCAGCCTCACCACAACCTCCTTTTAGGTAGCTGTAGAGAGTTTCAAGCAATCACACCTTGTCCTGTCCCAACAGACCCTGCTCAAAAGTCTGTTCTCATCTGTCTGACAGGCCCCTTGAAACACTGAAAGGCCCCAAGAAGGTCTCCCTGGAGCCTTCTCTTCTCCAGGCTGAACAAGCCCACCTCTCCCAGCCTGGCC
>JAVSBS010015247.1:43591-54627 GCA_033124195.1 Coracias cyanogaster | reverse complement strand
GAGCTCAAGGGCCCATGGGGGGCAAGAGGATGGGGCCAGACTCTTGTCAGTGGTGCCCAGTGACAGGACAAGGGGCAGTGGGCACCAACTGGAACTCAGGAGGTTCCATCTGAACTTGTTTGGTGTGAGGGCGTTGGAGCCTAGCCCAGGCTGCCCAGAGAGGTTGTGGAGTCTCCTTCTCTGGAGAGATTCCAAACCTGCTTGGACACAGTCCTGGGCCCCCTGCTCTGTGTGACCTGCTGGAGGAGGGAGGTTGGCCGAGATGATCTCCAGAGATCCCTTCCAATCCCCACCATGGTGGGATTCTGTGATTGCGTTGACCAACATTGTGATTGCGTTGACCAACATTGTGGTTGTGTTCAGTCATAAATAAAATGTTACAGGATCTGCCAAGTCTATTTTGCCTGTGCCTCCTACAGTCTCCTTGCAAAGGCTGCCCTTTGCCTAGTTGTTGTGAGCATCTCCTGCACCACAGGGATGCTCTAAGTCTTGCTGTGGGCCGGTGCTGAGCACCTTTATTTGCCTCTGTAGCTGGTGCCGATGCAGCAGCGTGGGCGATGCCGTTAAAAACAACCCTCTGTGGTCATGGAGGATGCTGCAAGGAGAGGACACGCTCCTGCACTGATTGTGCACGTGTCAGCATCTCGGCCCTATTATCCTCCAGCTTTGTTTTTATTGTAGCTCTTTGGTGACTTCTCTTTGCTCCAGAGAACATTCAGCCTTTTCTCATTATTTATCTAACACTGAGTGCTAGAACAGATAAGTCTTTTTTATATATATTTTTTTTTTTGAGAGTGCTTCAGAGTATCGTAATAATAATTATATTTAAATTAGCTTCCTAACAATAACGTGAAGAAAGTAAGAATAATTTTGCGTTGGGAAATCTAAAATAAAGAAGATGAAAGGCTTTCCCTGGGGTGAGGAAGGCAGTTAGTTTGAGGTTCATATTAGCGTCAGGAACTTGGTTGTTCCCATGTGAAGTCTGTGCCGGCATGATTGCACCTTATACTCACGTGTGTGTGAGTGTGTACCCTCTTCTGGGGACTGTTGGTTCGTGTATTTGTTGCTCCTCTTCAATGCTGGGGACAGGGAGAGGTGGAGACCTTAGTGAGGTGCTTTTGTATGATTAATTCCCCGAACACTGAAACAGTTGATGAGGATTTCGGAAAAGCGCAGAGCAAATGAATGTGCATGTTTATGAATACGTCTCTCCACTTAGCTTCACTCCAAGCCCCAAATAAGTAGCAGATGATGGCTTTGGTCCTTAAATTGGACCACAGAGATTTCTGGTACGCTCCTGAACTTTGGAGATGGGCTGTCTCCCGTCAGGTTTCATTATACAGAAGGAAATTCCAGTTTAGAAGAGAGATCAAAAGGGGCAAAAAAAGCTTTTTCCACAGAGAGATGTCTTTAAATGAGAGGTTGATTTGGCTTGTCAAGGAGCAGGGTGAGAACAGTGTTGTTCACCAAAACAGAGGAAGAGCAGAGGCTGAAGCAAAGAGGAGCTGACAGGAGGGAGAGGTCTTGGGGAGTCCCATGGGAAGGGGCACCCAGAGGTGCTCACCAATGTGTAACCCCCCAAAAGCCCTGGTGCATGCTGTAGTGGGATTTAAACCTCTCTGACCATGCAGTGGGGAAGACAGCTGATGGTTGATGGGACCGTCAGCTCCATTAATGCTTAAATAACCCAGGTGGGCAGCTGGAGCTGTAACAGCAAAGCTGCAACACATCATTAAATGCATTTGGGACAGTGAGTAAATCATAAAATCATAGAATGGTTTGGGTTGGAAGGGACCTCAAAGATCATCTGGTTCCAACCCCCCTGCCATGGGCAGGAACACCTCCCACTAGACCAGGTTGCTCAAGGCCTTGTCCAACCTGGTGTTAAACACATCCAGTGGTGGAGCATCCACAACTCCTCTGTGCCAGTGTCTCACCACCCTCACAGTGAAGAATTTCCTTCTAATTTCCAATCTAAATCTTAAACCGAGTGGTACCAGTCCAAATTCCTGTGTCTTTTTAGATGATGTAAAAACATCAGCGCACTTCTCTCAGCTCTGCTGTGAGTTTGAAGCTTTGAAGCCATACTTGGAGGTTGCTCCTTTGTATGGTGCTCTGTGGAAACCATTCTTCAAACCGGGACTAGTGCAGGGGCACACCGGCTCTTGTTTGTTCTGCATCTCCTTCCTTGTCCTTCCTGATGTGTCCTGATTTCACACGAGTGGTAGGAGAGGCTTTGAGTGCCAACCAGTGATAATTACAATAAAAGTCAGTCATTCTAAATCCCAGAATGGTTTTATTCCTATATTCAGTGCTGCGTGTGTGCAAAATTCTTTAAAATCACATTTTGTAAGGCTTTTTCTTATTACTATTTTTTTTTCACTGTTTGAATCCAGCCATACCCATAAATACTGTGGTTTTCTGTGTTTCATTACTTACATTTGTAATTTTATTATTAGCATCAATAGACGTGTAAACCAAGACATAGGAAAGAGATTTATTGAGGGCCGTTCTCTAGATTTTCAGTGAAATAATTTTTAGTATAGCAGGGGTGAGGGAAAAAAAAGTGGGGAAAAGCAGCTGCATTTAGAAAACCAAAAATAAATGGGCTGACCTTCAGAAATCATAGGTGCTGTTATTTCAATTGAAGAGCATACAGTTTAACATGGAGACCACACAGAGCTCTTTGAAGTGGAGCATTTTGGGGGTAAAATGGACCTGTCTGAAAAAAAAACCCAACAAAAAACAGCCTTAGAAAAATGATAAACGACGCTGTTAAAATGTCTCATTAATTTTTTTGCTTGCCTTCTACGCAAGTTGGTGCAGAGCGCTTTCAGACTCGGGAGCTCTTTGTATGGATTCTCATTGTGCGTATCACCAAGTTTCTAATAAATAAGCTTTTTACAAAGTGAATTTCAGTTGCGCTGCCATGATCTTGGGTTCTGGTTTTGATCTGTGAGAAGATCCTTTTTGTTGTTCTTGCCAGAGAAGTTTCCCTGTGTTCGGAGATGTGGGGCTGTTTTTTCCCTACTGTTTGGGAATGTAGGATTTTCCTTCAAATGAAACGATAAGCAGGATTTTGTTTGTTCAGAATGTATTTAGCAGCAGTCAGTCAGAGCCTGTAGCAGCATTGCGGCCTGGCAAGGTGTTGAAGAGGAGCTGGAGGTGCAAGGTCCAGCACCTGGGTCAGGGCAATCCCAAGCACAAATACAGGCTGGGCAGTGAGTGTACTGAGAACGGTCCTGAGGGGAAAGACTTGGTGGTGCGGGTTGATGAAAAGCTAAAAATGAGTCAGCAATCTGCAAGTGCAGCCCCAAAAGCTCCAACCGTGTCCTGGGTGGCATCAAAACAAGTGTGGCCAGTAGGTTGAAGGAGGGGTTTCTGTCCCTCTACTCCATTCTCATGAGACCCCACCTGGAGCACTGTGTCCAGCTCTGGACCCCCCAGCACAAGAAGGATGTGGAGCTTTTGGGAGAGGGTCCAGAGGAGGCCACAAAGGTGATTAGAGGGCTGGAACACCTCTGCTACGAAGACAGGCTGAGAGAGTTGGGGTTGTTCAGCCTGGAGAAGAGAAGGCTCTGGGGAGACCTTATTGTGGCCTTTCAGTATCTGAAGGGGGCCTTACAAGAAAGCTGGGGAGAGACTTTTCACAAGCGCTTGTAGTGATAGGAAAAGCGGTAATGGGTTCAAACCGTTTACCACAAACTGGAAGAGGGATTTCTATTGGAAATTAGAAGGAAGTTCTTCACTATGAGGGTGGTGAGACACTGGCACAGGTGGGCCCACAGGGCTGTTGGATGCTCCAGCCGTGGAGGTGTTCAAGAACAGGTTGGATGGGGGTTCAGGACAGCTGATCTAGTGGGAGGTGTCCCTGCGCATGGCAGGGGGTTGGACCTAGGTGATCTTTGAGGTCCCTTTCAACCCAGACCACTCTATGGTTCTGGGGCTGAATATTTTAACATTGCTGGGGCTGACAGAGATTGGGAAGAAGTGGGAACCTGTGGCTCCATCTGGGCAGAGTAACCAAGAGCTGCCTCGCAAACAGGGGAAAGTGGGTAGGCTTTGTTCTTCTCCTGGCAGTTGAAAGGAGTTTGGAAACCTTTGGACAAGGACTCGTGCTGAGAATCAGCTTTTCCCAATAAAATACCTTCCAAAAGAAGTACCTTGTGAAACAAAACTGTAATTATGGTACTTCAGTATGGCTTTTTTTTCCTCTGTAGTCCTCAAACTAGTCTTTTCAATAAAACCTGAAGTAGGAGACTGAAAACCTACCTTGGTTGCATTCATTTTGCATCCACAAAGTTATTTTGTTAATTACAAGAGCTGTTGTCAACTTAAAATGCATGTCAGGAAATTTTTGCCATGTAGGAGTCGTGCGAAGCAGTTCCTGCAGGGACTCAGCATGGAATTGACCTCTCTCAAATGTTCTTTTTTATATAAAATGCCTGATTTGTGTTGCTTGTAAGAGCTTGTAGGTTCAGCAGTTTGTGCCAGAGGGGTTGGTAACTGCAGACAGGTGTGGGATTGCTCTGCTGTGCGGAGGGGTGAGCATGTGGGACAGCAACAGAGAGGTTGACAGATCCTAGTCTCATAGAGTCATAGAATGGTTTGGGTTGGAAGGGACCTTAAAGATCATGTAATTCCACACCCCCGCCATAGGCAGGGACACCTCTCACTAGACTGGGTTGCTCCTGGGGAGCTGAATTACCTCCATACAGAGTGATCACCGTTCCTAGTGTTGGCATATTTGGCATACCTGCCATCCAGCGGGACCTTGGAAGGCTTGAGAGGTGGGCTCATGCAAATTCCATGAAGTTCAATGAGGCCAAATGCAAGGTCCTGCACATGGGTTGGGGCAATCCCAAGTACACATACAGGCTAGGGGATAATAACCTTGAGAGCAGCTCTGAGGAGAAGGACTTGGGGGTACTGGTGGATGAAAAGCTGGAGATGAGCTGGTAACATACGCTTATAGCCCAGAAGCAAACGTCCTTCTGTGCTGCATCCCCAGCAGGGTGGACAGCAGGTCAGGGAGGGGATCCTGCCCCTCTGCTGTGCTCTGGGGAGACCCCCCTGCAGCGCTGGGGCAGCTCTGGTGTCCTCAGCACAGCAGAGACATGGACCTGCTGAAGTGGGGCCAGAGGAGGCCCCAGCAATGATGGGAGGGCTGGAAGGCCTCTGCTGGCAGAGTTGGGCTTGTTCAGCCTGGAGAAAAGAAGGCTCCAGGGAGACCTTCTTGGGGCCTTCCTGTACTTAAAGAAGGCCTACAGGAAAGCTGAAGACAGACTCTATCAGGGAGTATGGTGATAGGACAAGGGGTAATGGTTTCAAATGCGAAGAGGATAGATTTAGATTAGACTCAAGGAGGAAGTTCTTCACTCACAGTGGTGAGAGCCTGGCCCAGGTTGCCCAGGGAAGCTGTGGATGCTCCATCCCTGGATATGTTCAAGGCCAGGCTGGATGGGGTTTTGAGCAATCTAGTCTAGTGGGACATGTCCCTGCCATGGTTGGGAGTAGATGATCTTTAATATCTCCTCCAACCCAAACCTTTCTATGATTCTGTGATATTTGTTGTTCTGTCTTAACCCTGATCATGTGCTTTCACTGATGCTTGTGGTGATGTGATCAGCAACCTACGCTGCTGCATTTTAACCGTTGTCTAATTATGAGCTGTGTGCTACAGGGTTGCTGTATATTATAAAACATAAACGATTCTTTAGAACAAGAAATTCCAGGAGATCCTCTGCCTTACCCATGTTGGGTTGTGGTATCTTCCGTGATATTTCACTTCAGCAAGTAAACTTGGGTCACTATTGCATTTTATATCTACTAATGAGGTAACTCCTCTTGTAGTGCAAGCTCCCATGGCAGGCAGTTATCAAAAAGCTGAAATTTAGGGCATTTTAAACATGGATTGTTATCTTGTGAAGCCATAAGTGGTCACAATTTCATTTGTGGCTTCTAGAAATGGTAACAACTGATAGTTTTTTTTGTTTGTTTTTTTTTTTTTTGCTAATACACGTTGTAAGCAAAGAGAAAACTTCATTTTTATATCCTTGCAAACTGTCTGGTCACTGTGAGGGTCTTAAATCCTTTTCAACACAGTAAATTCTATGAAAATATTCTGAAAGCCAAAATGTAGCGAGGTTGTTCATTCTAACGTTTTGCGTGTGGGAGTGTTTCTTTAATTATTTATCCATTTATTTATTTAGCTGTGTAGTGTTTTTTTAAGGCCACGTAAGGAAAATTTTACTGAAAAATAAGTGCAACTTCTGCTTCTTCACTTTTTCCTGTTCATGGTAATAGGGAAGTTATAACGAAACATCCTTTAACCTTAGTGTAGTTTTGATTTCTCTTAGATTTTCTCACTATACATAAAGAGCTTAATATTGCCAACTTAGAGGTTTCCCTGGTAGAAAATGGACCAAGACTATTTAAAACAGGATGTTTTGCCCCTGAGGGAGGAAAGCGTTGGCATGTCTTGTCTCTCCTGCAGGGAATTGTTTTCTCATTCTGAAATTTTTCAGTGTTAGTATTAGTTGTGGGGATTATTTGATATTAAAATTTGCCTTCCCCTATCCATTAAAGGTCCATTTTTATCATAAAGATAATTTAAGAAAATAAGTACTTTCTTAGCATTCCATGTTCCTCTTCAACTTTCCCTTCAGAACCGTATTTTACAGGAATTAGAAATAATTTTAAATTTTGGAATTACGTGGTCATTTTTGTTAACATAAAATGTCTTTTTTTGAATAATAACGCGCTGTTTCCAATGAAGAATCAGCTGCTGTCATGTTTTATTTTGGTTGGGTTTGGTTTTTTCTTTGAATGGAGCTGGATGACCGATTCCCCAGCATGGAAGGTGGATCTAGCTTCCATTACAACAAGCTTACAGATGTGCTTTAGGAATCCAGAATTCCCACCTGGCTTGAAAAGGATGAATCCAGTGCCTTTGGTTTGGGCAGGAAGGAAAATAATTGTATTAAACTGCTTCCAAAGCCCATTAAATGGGCTACTCTAGTATGATGTGTAGTAATTATTGTAGTTGCTGCGTGACTACTTCATTTCTGAGCTTTGCCAGTACACAAGGATGCAAAAGACTTTCGGTATAAACCTGGACACTATTTCAGTGAATAAACAGCTAATCATGGCCCGGGGCAGCGCCAGCCCCCTGTGTTGCCATTGCAGAGCTTGCTGTATAAACCTGGGTTTGCAGTTACTCGTAGAGTTAAAATTGAAATTGATTTTTTTGAGAATTAGGTTCTTTTTTATTCTGTGTATGGCTTGGAGTGGTGCGCAGGAGAAGATGACAACGGTCTCCCAATCCAACTAAAGATTAAAAAAATCAACGTAAGATTAAACTTTAATAATGTCGTTAGCTATCGCTAAATAGTTAATGGACATATTAAAAACACCTACAGCACAAATACCGCCTATAAATAATTACAAGTTTTTATTAGCATTGTAATTAAGAGCGTGCTGGCTGCAAATGATACCTCGCAAAGTGCAAAGAACATGATGAAAAGCAAGCAGATGACTGGTAGTGTAGGTTTGTTTTTTTTTCTAGGATAAAGTAGATTTTTCCCAAGCAGCAGGAGCTGGAGCAGCGTGTAGCAGGTGGGGATCTAAAGAGAAATGTTGTAGTGGGGATGTCTGCTTGTGAAATGCAAGCAAAGCTTTAAAGAACAGGATCATATCAGAGAAAGAAATTAAGAGGTTTTGTTTCCAAGATAATACTCGGATGAGCACAAATCATTGTTTTACGCAGGGAAACAGGAAAAAATGTTGATGACCTGGTCAAGGACCGTGACCCATTCTGCTCAGCACCACGTTTTGGTGGTAAACTGACATCGCAACACTTAGAAAGTTTCTGTTGTCCAACCGAAACCATTTTATGATTCTATGATTTTTTTAAACTCAAACTTAAATGCTCTACAGAACACGCTGATGTTCAGAGAATCATATAGAATGGTTTGGGTTGGAAAGAACCTCAAAGATCATCTCATTCCAACCCCCCTGCCATGGCAGGGACACCTCCCACTAGACCAGGTTGCTCAAGGCCCCATCCAACCTGGCCTTGAACACCTCCAGGGATGGAGCATCCACAGTCCCTCTGGGCAACCTGTTCGTGTTTCATTTGTATCTGCTAAGCTGGTTTAATTTTCTGTTACGTTGTTTTGGTTTGGTTTTTTTGTCTAGCATCCATTCCAGGCTTTTAACAAGGTTCCGTATTTCCATTTTCACACTGTGACATGGAAGCAGAGTGTTTAACCACCAGATATTAAACTTTCATGTGTTCTTTCCAATTCTCACCATGCTAATTAAGAAGATACTCTTCTGTAATTATCTCTCTCTTCAGTGACTCATCTTTTTCCCTGGCTTCTGGGGACAGTTGTAGCAGCTCCCCCCAGAATTCCTGCGCTGCTCCAAGGGGAGGGCTGGGCTGCCTTGGCAGGAGCTGGGGATGCTGGAGGGACAAGGAGAGGGGTCACCAAGAGATGCTGAGGAGGTGACAATAGAGTTCATCCACATCTCTAGCTGCTCCCATATCTAAAAAAGAATATTAAAACACATTTGAAAGTTTAACAGTTGCTCCACATTAATTTTTTTTCACTTACAAGGTTGCCATGATAATTTCCTCGGGTATGAAATTCATCCTTTGATTCCTGCAGCCATGGATATTAACTTAAATTACTCACCGGACAGGTAGATAAACACAGAAATATGACCAAAGCCATTACCCAGTTACAGAAATTACTTTGTTAGAAGGAAGCAGAAGCTGTATGTTGACTGCTGGATTACTTGGAAAGGGCTGGATTGATTGTGGGGTCGATGTGTTTGCGTGAGGGAAGGTAAAGCAACATTTATGTGTTCGCAAAGCAATGGGCTTTGCATATTATGTGTGCGACTGAACACCTATAAAAAGTTACCATCAGCAAAACAAAGTTCGTCTTCAGCTTTTCTAAGCGTTTATGAACCATCTAAAGAACCTTATTTGAAGTGATGGGCTGAATTACATCTGCAGCCTAGTCTTAAGCAGCCAATTTAAAAAATTTATAATTCTGACTAGCAATGAAACATCGCTTTGATTGATGGCATCATTAGGGGAAATCTTACTGAATATGGGCTATTGAGTGTTTTCTTGCAGGCGTAAGTCCTTTTACAGTGTCTGGTATGTCGAATGCTTGTTAGACGGTGTTTTGACAATTAAGGCTTTGAGATTTTTGAGATGATCCCGTCTTATTTACATTTCACTGTAGTAAAGATTATCTTTGTACAGCCACAGCTTCTATTCTTGTCATAGTTTGTTATAAAGTTCTTTTGAAGTCACGGAGCAGCAGCTTGGGTGGCCTTTCCCGTACATATTCATGCCGTTTGCATACACCTAAAAACTCTCATCAGGTACCTTTGCGTCGTGTCAAAAAAAATAATGCGCTCACATGGACAAAAATCAGCTGTGTAGGAGTTTAGATCTAAACTCCATTACACGGGGGGAAAGTAAATTCAAGGAGTGCTTATCTGCTGGAGATTGGGGGATTAGGCTGTAAATAAGAGGGCTCATAAAACACCCAGATAAGCTAATGTCATTTTGCATTTGGTCTCAATTACTTGGGCTGATGTAGAAATAAATATTTGAAATTGAAAGTCCTGCAGATCTGAAAGGTAACAAGAAAAACTCTGTTATGCCTAGGAAGAATAGGAAATTCCCGAGTGTTCTGCCAGGCGATGCGTGGCATAGAATGACCTTGAAAATGGCACAGAAAGGGGATTTTGCCATTTTATGAGGCCGTATGTAGAATCTTTTATGTTCTGAATAATTCTGGGGTTTTTTCCAACAATTTTTTCTTCATTAAAGATAACAAAAAAGTGAGGATGCTATTACCATAATCCATCAACAGGTTTTTAGCAGATAGAAGAGAAGGATGGACAAGCAGAAAAGTTATTGATGAGATTGGAACTTCTAATAGTGGGTTTGAGTCGTTACTACAAGACTCTGATGTGCCAGAAGGAAAGATTAAACTTTTTTTTGGTCACGTTTTACTTTCTCCGTGGTTTGAGAGAGATGTTATTCTGGTTTTATGAAAGTTATTGGGTTTTGGTGTGGTTTTTTTAAGCATCACTGTATCTGAAAATACCACTCAATAAAACTAAAACTTGGGGTTTATCTGTGATGCTCAATATAATGATTTTTAAGAGGTTTCTTCCTTGAGCAGGGTATCGACTTCTCAAATGCAAATCCTGATATTGTGTGATATTTTTAGGAGTGCTGTTTATTACCTTCCAAAGCCTTTAATGCCTGAGCAATTTTTATATGAAGAATGTGCCGCAAAAATCTTCAGCGAAGATGGTGATAAAACCATGAAATTGGAAGTAGAAACTTTCCAAGGTGTTTTTTTGTTCTTGTGGTGGAATTTTGCATATCCATTAATGAATTTACATGACAGAATTATAGCCACCCTATTACGTGGTGCTCTCGAGCAATAGTTTATTTTGATAAGTTTTACGTCGCCTTATCTTAAATAACGAATTTATATGTACTTTTGTTTTTGATAGGGGAGCTTTGTTGCGTGCATGACTGCCATTCTGAGGCAAATGGAGGACTATCACTATGCTCATTTGATCAAGACTTTTGGAAAGATGAGGTCAGATGTCGTGGTAAGTTCAGCATGTTTTATCTGTCCGCAAGACAGTTTCACTTGCATGTTATTTTTTTTCCTGTTACGCTCGATTAAATACACTGGTGAAATGTAAACAGAACGTGTTTGACATCACAGATTTCATATAAAACAATTAATACAGCACGATGACTTACACGTTTTCTGAATTTGCACAGAACAAAATTAACCTTCCTGCCACACAGGGGGATGCAGCTCGTCTCTGGAGCTGTTCAGTATTTCAAAAATCAAGCACGGAGACAATGCTTTTAAGGCAATTAAAGGAAAGCACTAGGAAATAGTAGTACTGAGCCATTACTAAAAATCTGTTTTGTTTAAGGAGAAAAGGGAAAAAATAAGCTTTCTTTGGGAAAAGAAAGA
>JAVSBS010015247.1:31225-43491 GCA_033124195.1 Coracias cyanogaster | reverse complement strand
GGTTGCTCAGAGCCCCGGCCAACCTCACCTGCAGTGGTGCCAGGGATGGGGCAGTGACCACCTCTCTGGGCAACCTGCGCCAGGCTCTCACCACCCTCAGTGTCAAATATTTCTTCCTTCTCTCTAATCTAAACCTCCCTCTTTCAGTTTAAAACCATTAGGTTCCCTTCTTCCCTTCCAAACCCAATGTAACAAATCCCAGGGTCTTTTCTATGTTTAATTTCTTTATGCTTGGACTTTCCTGTTTTCCTTTATGCCTTTATTTCTTTTTGTTCTAGTTATATTCTGCAAGATTTGAGCTCTTTGCCCCCCACCAGATAAGGTTCTAGACCCTCTGGTGCTTGGTCTGGTGTTACTAAGGTACAAAGCTGATGATTCAAGTGAGTGAAGATGAGTCCAACTGCAAAGAGCTGCAGATGGACATCACTGTATTGAAAGGATTGCTTCTCAGTTACGCTGCTTTGGGATCCCAGAGCACTTCCATGGATAATCACTTGGTTTTCCACTGATAACGAAACATTCCCAAGCTAAATGTGGTAGTGGGGTGAAAATAACGGTTTTAGTGTGCAGAAGAGATACGTGTCAGGGTTAATCAAGCCAAGTATTTCTGTACTTCTAAAGTGGTTCAAACCATTTGGCTCTGGAAAAAGCAAACTGGTGACAGGGTTTTACGTGGAAAAAGGTAAAAACAGTTTGCTCTTAAAACACGTGATGAAAAAATGTAGAGAGAAAAAAACTGGTTAGCAAATAAGTGATTGTTTTACTTTTTTTTTTGTCTTGACTCTGTATATTCATCCTTTTCTGCGTGTTCTTGGGTTGTTTACCACATCTTGTATAGCTGGAACTGCTCTGGAATGTTAAAATTGTATTTTCCATCAGCGTATGTACAACTTCAGTAATTGTTTTCCACGTTGCACCGCTTGACTCTGGTTTGTGTTAGCAAATAGGCTAAACTTGTTCAATTGCTCTTATACTTTCTATGTCTTCCAAAATGCTTTAAAAAAAATCTATCTTTAAAATCTTTTGAAAACATCTTTAAAATATTTTTAGAATGCACCTTTTTAATGTTTTAATATTGTTGTTTAAATGATAATGTATGTTAATGGGAATAGAATACATAGTAAACTGATAAAGCATTAAATGTGTAGAAAACGCCAACTTAAACTGACTTTAAGAGATGAGTAATTTAAGGTGTGGAATGTGGAGGTCCAATGGCAATATATTGCTAACCCTGTGATAAAATCAAACTACAGTGCATAAACTAATTTTTTCCTATTTTTTTTCTAAACACAAATAAAATGGGGACATCATTTAGGGCAAAAGGATGAAGACACCAACCCAGTTTCTGTGTTCAAGAGAAAAACTTACATAACCTTTTCAGTGAGAACAAAGCAGGGAAGGTGCTGTTCTCACACTTATGGATGAGGTTTCATATTTAGTTTGAAACCCGTGTCTTGTTCAGTATTTTATGTTTCACCGTCAGAAGTGACGCCCCATGATGCTCTCCTAGGAGCGTTACCTCCTTTACCAGTATCACCGTTCTGGTTCAAGTTTGCTCGTGTTCCTCTCTTAGAGCTCTTGTTTTCTTCCATCGTCAGTGGTGGGGTGCTACTGGACTGTGCTGTGTGTGTATAGTCCTTGGTACAGTGTGGTTTGGATGGGAAAAAAAAAACCCAAACCTTTCCCTACTTCTTCATTTAACTTCTCTTGCTTTTCCCAGTTCTTTTTAATCCGACAATTTTTTGAGCTGGTACCATTTGACTCACCCATTAGAGCTCAGATCCAGAAGTGTTTTTATTTCAACTCAATTTCCCTACATATAAAGGTGATAACTGCATCTCCTATTGCAGGGTTTTCAGTTTAATCACAAAAGCATAAAGAAGCAGTGATTTAGAACTGGAGTGAGATAAACTCAAATTGAAATTAAAAGGTTTTTCCAGTAAAAAAAAAGTCACGAAAAAGAACTTAAGTGAAGCTGTGGTTGCTTCTTCACCATTGGAGACCCTTAAATCTTTCTTCAGCATGTGCTTTTGCTCAACCAGGAGTTACAAGTCCAGTGTTGGAACTGCTAAAGGAAATTTTATGGCCTGTGTTATGTAGGTGTGAGTTTTAGATTATTGTAATGGTCTTATTTGGCCTGAAAAATCGTAAAAAAAGATGAGGTGCAATGCAATAAAACTAGTCTTATGTCTCTGCTGAATATAGTGTTTAGGTTCACTGAGGTATTTCTGTTCAGAGAGGAATTTCATAGAATCATAGAACGGTTTGGGTTGGAAGGGACCTCAAAGCTCATCCAGTTCCAAGCCCCTGCCATGGCAGGGACACCTCCCACTAGACCTTGTTGCTCAAGGCCCCATCCAACCTGGCCTTGAACACCTCCAGGGATGGAGCATTCACAGCTTCCCTGGGCAACCTGTGCCAGTGTCTCAGCACCCTCAGGGTAGAAAATTTCCTTCTAATTTCCAATCTAAATCTCCTCTCTTCCAGTTTAAAGCCATTGCCCTTCATCCTATCACTTTGTGAAAAGACCTTCCGAGATGAAACATCATCCAAGATCAATGAGGTTAATTCTGGGACTAACTGATCTCTTTACCTTTTTTAGTTGGAAAAATTTATATTCAGTTGAGGCATGTACTGTGAGTGACAAAAAAAATATCTGTTAATGTTTTGCCATATGGAGTGTCTCAGAAGTGGTCCTCCCTAAACAAGACAACCTCCTGGACTCAGTGAAGTATGTAGAAAGCCAAACTCCATGGGGTGTTTTAGATTACAGTTTTCTGCAGCTCCATTTTCTTCCTCCTCTTTAACGTTTTGTACTCCTAGACTTTAGGTTTTACTGTCAGGACATGCATTGGTGAGTACTGTACATCCTTTCGTGACAAGCTTTGACCAACCCTTGGTATGAGTGGGTGATTGTGTGGCTTAAGCAGACTTTTCTTTGTGGGATGTGACGTTGAGAATGGTGTGGGATGCTGCGTGGTGGTGAGACCCCACAAGAGGCAGCTCACCCAGAACCGTCCATGGTGATGGAGAGTCGACTTTCCAGAGTCAACCTCTCAGCTCAGCAGAGGTTAAGCTGTTGTCCTGAAAAACTGTAGCTGAGTGTATTTGAGTTCTGACTGACATACCTCAAGACTCAGCAAGGCTGAAATTTTCATCAGCTTGGCCTAAAGTTTTTCTCATATCAAGTTCTTACATGTTTTAGCCGGTTATTTTTATTAAGCTTGAGAATTTATTGAAGGAGCTCTTTGAAATCCAGGTCATAAAAAATATAACCAGTGATACAGACGTATCAGGGAGTGATTCTCAGAAGTCCGGGAGAGATGGAATAGTCTACGCCTCCTCAGTCACCATCTACCTGCTTACAGCGCTGAGCTTTGTTTTCTTTCTGTAATTGGATGGGAATTGTGAATGGGTCCTGTCTATTGTGAATTCTACTTTCTTGGAATATTAAATAGGATTTGTATTCGTAGTTGGACAGAGATAAGGAGTTGCAGGCCTTACTCCTTTAGTACAGGTTTTTCTCATTTTTTTTTAATGTTCAGAACAATTTGTTCTGCTTCTAGGTATGCTGAAAATAAGCAGGTGCTACAGCAACAAAGCAGGAGCTCACAGATTCCATTACCACCCCCCCCAAAAAAGCTGGGTTTTGCTTATAACATGAGGTTAATTCATATAAACCATTTGTTTTTCTGTGAGAAAAATAAAATGGACAAGAGCAATGTTACGAACACATAAAGTGCGGGTAAGCATCAGAGGCTTTTTACTCGGTTAATAATTAGCTCCGTTGTTCTAGAGCATTATTAAAAGCACCTGTGTGAAAGCAGGATTATTAAAATGTAAGTATCAGTAGATTAAAATGTGGAGCTGAATCAGCAAAGTAGGTCAGATCATACGCGGTGCAATCTCCAGGGTCAGTAACAAACGCAAATCATCAACAAAGTGAGTGAAAATTCATCCACTGGCACACGCAGCTTGATCAGCAAAGTGTGCAGAGGCTCAGCACCTGAAACGGGTCTCAAATAAAGCATGAGGTAGAGTTCGCTACAAGAAATCAGGAAAATGTACATCTATATTCATAAAATGGGAGCAGAAAGCCCAGTGAGTTCAAATCTGCCCTCTCGGGTAGGTGATGGCCCTCCCCATGGTGCCACTTAGACTAATATTTATTTCAATTATTGAGCTGCGAAGGAGCATCAGCAAGAAAACCACCCGGTTGCTGCAGCTGTAAAAGAACACGTGCTCAGATGAAGTCCTGTGCAGCGCTCAGGCAGCAAAATGTGCAAGGTGATTGTTAGATGGGCAGTAGAGCATCTCTTGAATGGAGACCCGTTTTACTGGGCTGGTGGAGTGATGGGATGAGTTTTGCTTATACAACAGTAACATCTCATTAACTGTGGGAAGTTCCCTCAGTCCTGTTAATGCCAAAAGGTCTTTACTGATGTTTTGTTAGGAGTGATTTTGGTAAAATAACAGAGGAGGTATTTTACTAGTATTATACAGTTTGGTTAAAATGTGTCTTTTGTGGCTGGTGGTGCTTTGGTTGGTGTCTCCTTGGGTACAAGGCGCTGGGATGCAGAGCATCCCAAAGCCACCCTTGTGCCGGGCCTGGAAATCCACGTTGCTTCAGGATCTCGATGTCGTGTCCTCAGGTTCTCTGCAGCTCCTTGCTTCTCACCAACGGTGAATTTCTGAGCCGGCAAAAAACTTCTTAAACAGAACGAGGAATGCAGAGCTAAAATGCGATGAAAAAGCTGACTCTTGCACCTGAAGAAATACTTGTGAGAGCAGTACCTTCATATTTGTTTCTCACGGAAAGGTTACATAAAGACCAGTCTTAGTTAAAAGTCCAGTGAATGTAATATTTTGGGTTTTTTTGGTGGTTTGGGTTTTTTTTTTAGGTATTTGACATTTTAAAGATAGATGAGATAAATATCAGTGCTGAGAAGCTGTAGCAAAGGAAAGATAATTCTAACCTTGGAATAAAAGTTCAGTTTTATCTCTGCGTGAAATGGATCAAGGACTTTTTGTGTTCAGTTCTTTTTTTCCCCTCTTTATCTTTCTCTAAGCATTTGATATTGCTCACAATTGTTAGACAGCGATTAGAGATGCCCAAATTGTAGATGATTTCTGTTGTAAAGTACACGAGGTTTCTGTTCCGAGGAGGTGTTTGTTTATATCTGTGTAGAAATAAATTGGTTCATGCTGATAAATTACCTTTATTCTGGGTCAGGTTTTCACTTGGAAAACTCCTTTAGGGAGCAGGTTCCGGGCAGCTGAACCATTGCTGTCATCTGCCCCAGGTCATGTGCACCACCACACTTACCTGAACCCAGTTTTGAGCTCAAACATATATATTTTTTTTAAATAAATAGATAATCTTGATTTCAGGCAAGAGAGAATTTGAGGCAGGTATTCCACAGCAGGAGGGAAAGCTCATCAACTCACTCCAGGGAGTATTTTCAGTGTAGTCATAAGATTAAAATTAATATCTTAGGGTTTTTTTTTTCTCTTTCCCCATCCCAGTATGCTTTTAACAACTTCCCAGCATACATCAGGCATGTGCCACGACGTGTACGCTGCGAGACACGCTGCACAAGACAGGACTGTGAGACTTTGTCTATGGTATAGAAAATAAATTAATTTTTTTCAGCAGAAATTGCCTTTGGATAGCTGGCAAACGAGTGCTTGTTCCTGAGTAATACCATGGGTTGTTTACGCTGTAGGATTACCACTGTTACCATTTCTGAAAAGTTTAAATAGAATTATCGCAGGATTTATGTCCGTCATCTATAAATATGCCTTAGTAGAATTTATGTATGTTGCAGGTGAATAATGGCTTTTTTATGAAGCGGAACAGTAAGATACCTTCTGAATCTAGTCATTAATAACTGACACTATCTCCAAAAGTGATCTTTTCCAAATATTTTCTCTTCTCGTAGGATTTTCTGATGGAAACATTCATCATGTTCAAGAATCTCATTGGGAAGAACGTGTATCCCTTCGACTGGGTGATAATGAACATGATGCAGAATAAGTGAGTACAGAAGGAAAAGCACTGTAGCTTTCCGAGATGGCTGCTTCATGTTTGATCCGAAACAACAGGGTTGCTTGGAAACAGTAAAACACAATGCGGCAGATACGGTGGTGGTTGGTGGTTTGGTTTTTTTTTTCCTTTTCCTTTCTGTGATGCAAATAATTATTTAAAAATTGGCTTTGGAGATTTCAGGGCAGTGTTTTCATGGCCTCTTTTGGGGCCCTTGGAGTCCACCACCAATTAAGGGTGGCATCATTACGAGAACTGAAATTTTGGAACAAACTGCAGATGCAGTAGGGATCTGTACGTCTCTTAGAGTAATTCAATTTATTCCTTTGGGATTAAATGATGTGTTTTGCATATGACCTTAAAAACTACTGGTTATTGCATGCTGACGTGGAGTTTTATGTTCTGGAGTATTTTCAGTAGTATTAAAAAGAATTGGAAGGGGGCATTTTAAACGCAGGTTCCATCAGCCCGGTAACGAAGAGACAGGCTGCAAATTGTTGGGTTTTTTCTCTCAATAATTGCAGCTTTTTTATTATTCAGCATTCCTTTGTACAATATTTTATGTTTGTGACATTTATTAAGCGTGTCAAATGCGTTTATGTGTACTGTGATGAAAGTATAAGGAAAAAACATTATATTTACTAGTTGCCTGGAGAAATCTCTTCTGTGCTTACTGGTAGCTACCGTGGCTATAAAGTTGTCAGTGTTTACTTATATAAAATCCTGAAACCACAGCTCGTACTCTCGTTATAAAAATGCACCGTAACTTTAATCTTGGCTTCTGGAGTCTCCTTTAACCGCCTAATAAAATCCATTCTTAATAACCCAGACTTAGGAGATTCAGCCATCTTTGGAGTTACACGTGTTGGTTATGGACGCACACAGTTCAGCACGGCTGCAGCTTGCAGAGCACCTGCTGTTCTTAAATGAGGAGCCCTTTGAGATTAGCTGATGAGGAAGATCTAAAGCCCCTTGGGTTTCTTTTTTATTTTTTTTTTAATTTCACTGGTGGTTTTGGTTCGAGAACTTCCAGCTGTCTCCAGAGCTGTGTTGCAGGTGCTTTGGAAACCCTCGCAGCGTATGTTACTTGGCATCCTTTCGAGCAGGAGGACACCTCCGAGCTTGGCTGATTTTTTTAAGAGATTGAAATATGATCGGGAAGGTCTTTGTTTGGATAGTATCAATGCCAATGAACGAGCCACATGGCAGTGACGCAATGACTCTTCCCCCAGATGTAAAAAAGATGCGTATTCTTTATATCATCTTCACAATATTGCCAAATGACCTCTCAGTGTTCATTTGGGTGGGAATTTGACCTCGATTTTGTTTTATTGAAACTGTGGAATTATGGTCCTAGAAATGAAAGAGCAAAAGTATAGAAAGAGCCTTTCCCTCCCCACTGTTGTTTTTTTTTTTCGAAGCACAAAGGGATCCTTATCAGGCAGTTCCTAACTCTGAAAATTTGGAGCAACACAAAGCGTGATGCGGAGATCTGCAGTTAGGGTAGGGCTTTGATTTCCTGATCCTTAAAAATAGTCTTGTCTTTTTCCCATGCTGAGCATTGCGTCCTGAAGAAGCCGCAACGGGCTGTGTTGTTAAGATCGCTCATTCTTGCTGAATAACCTCGGTACCCATAGAATATCTGAGTAGTATTTAAAGTTAAAAACAAAAATGGTTTTCGAGTCTTTCTGGTGTTGATGAATATCTGCAGAAGTGCTAAAGGGAGTTGTTCGTCTCTAATTTACAAGTTCACTTTCATTACAGCAGCTCGTTTGTAAATGCTTCGGAATTTATTTGAGTGCTTTTCATTTTTCCTGTTGAAGTTAATGCGGTTTCCAAAAACAGAAAGCTGCATTGTAAAATACCTGTTTGTCCATCTGGTCCATTTATTTTCACCCCTATAAACTTTTATGGAAGGAAAGGAAAAAAAAAAAAATCTTTTTAAAGCTACCACGTCTCTTAATAGAAATAACTCGGATTGTGCCATTTTGTGTTACTCTTGAAAGCACTTTTTTCTGCAGATCAAGTATTTCTGTGCCATGAGCCACATTAAGTGAGCCAATTTTTAACTGTATCCGGAATGTTTTTGAGTTAATTTGTTTCTCTGCATGAAACATGTCTGGTAATGTGAAAGCAAGGGAAAAGAAGAAGCTAGGTGGAAGTTAGACCTCTAAGCCCACCTGTGTGTGCATCAGAGAGACCTCCCAAAGTGCTGGTGGTACTGCTGTTGTGAGGGGGATGGGACCAGTACCTTAGGAGGTATCTCCTCACCTTCATGGCAGGGACAGCACAGGCTGCTCATCTCCATGTGATGGTTTGCTTCCAGATACTTAACAGTGGATTACAATATTCTGGCTGAGAGAGTTGTAGCTATGGGGGAAATGGAGAAATGCATGTTAACAGCTGTCTTAGAGGGAATATTTGCAAGTACCTGTTTAGTTAAAACTTAGCGCTACACTTCTTTGAACTTTATTGGTAGGAATCCTCCCACTAGACCATGTTGTGCAAAGCCCCATCCAACGTGGCCTTGAAGACATCCAGTGTTGGGGCTTCCAGAACCCCCCTGGGCAACCTGTGCCAGTGTCTCACCACCTTCACAGTGAAGAACTGCTTCCTAATTTCTGTTGTAAATCTCCCCTCTTCCAGGTTGAACCCATTATCCTTCATCCTATCACTGCAAGACCTTGTAAAAAGTCCCTCTCCAGCTTTCTTGTAGGCCCCCGTCAGATACTGGCAGGCCGCAATAAGGTCTCTCCGGAGCCTTCTCTCCTCCAGACTGACCAATCCCATTGTTAATTTTTGTTCTTAGATGTGCCACTTAATGTTCTATTTATTGACATCTCTAATTCAATTAAAAACAGCGTCTGTTGTTTTAGCAAAGCAACTTGTTAATTGAGACTCAAAGGTTTTGAATGTCACCGATTTCATTTGGTTTGCCATCAGTACGTTCAAGGTGACATTGGTTTGCAGACCGCTGATCAGCTAGGACCAGGCATGGTAGTCACGGTCGAGGTTCAGCAGATGCTGTGCAACCTAAGTTGTCAGGTGAAGTAAGAGAAACGAATATTCAAACTGATGCTATGGCTTGTCCTTTCACTGGCAAATTTTGGTCCAAATCAGCTGCTGTTTTACAGTAAACAATATCCAAGCAGCAGAGATGGAAAAAAACATCAATGACAGGGTGACCGAGATAATAGACCACAGCGCATATGTTTGAAGCAGCTACTTCTAGGAGAAGAGCAAGAGGCGGCGCTTAAACCAAAGAGTCTGAAAGGCCAGTACCTGCCAGCACAGTAGTTTTAGGGGTGGTTGACTGAAAAGAATATCCAAATAGTATTTACTAATTAAATCTTTATCCATAAATAGCCTATTTAATTAAGTCTATATCCATATATAGAGTTGGGCCTCTTGAGCCTGGAGAAGAGAAGGCTCCGGGAACACCTTCTCGTGGCCTTTCAATACTTAGAGGGGGCCTAGAAGAAAGATGGGGACAATCTTTTCAGCAGGGCCTGTTGTGACAGGACAAGGGGTGATGGTGTTAAACTAAGAGGGAGATTTAGACTAGAGAGAAGGAAGAAATTTTTGGGCCCAGGTTGCCCAGAGAGGTGGTTGCTGCCCCATCTCTGGCACCATTGCAGGTGAGGTTGGCCGGGGCTCTGAGCAACCTGCTCGAGTTGCAGATGTCCCGGCTCCCTGCAGGGGAGTTGGACTAGATTACTTTTAAAAGTCCCTTCCAACCCAAACCATTCTGTGACATTGTGTCAAAATGGCAACTGCTTTGGGGTAAATCTAAAGAAGGGAGAAGACAGAGGGCCTGAAAGAGAAGAAACGGTCTTTGAATACATACAATTTTGCAGCAGAGCAGATGGGAAGAGCCCGTGCATAGCCACACCGAATTGCATAAGAAATATTGGTCATAAACTGTAGCAAGAAACATTGAAGTTTGAGGCCACGGGAAATACTCCAGCAGCGAGCACCGCGGTGGGTTGCTCAAGGCATTGGGAAGTCTCCAGCAGCAGAGGTGTTTAAAAACAATCTGACGAGCATCTGTTGCGATGCCGGTTGTGATTTAAGGAAAGGGGAATAGCCTAAATGATCTCTAGAGGTCATCTTGAGCCCTGTCCCTCTGTGTTGGATGGCGGCTGCTGGGCTGGGAGTTGGAGGTGAGCTTTGCAATGTCAGGGAGCAACACACAGCACTAGTTGTCCATGTTGGACTAAGGATTATGTCCAGGTTAAATAATATGTAGCTTTTAATCTGTTGGGTTTTCTTTTACAATTTTTAAGCCTGGGAAACTCCTGGCAGGTGGTTACTAAATGTATTCACGGTCACAGTGTCTAAAAATAAGGATGAGCGAAGGCAGCTTTAAAAGAAAATGCTGCTTGTAGGTTTAAATGTTGCTGATGGAAATCACTAATAAATCTGTTTAAGGTACTCGGACACCTTTAAATTACACCTGTCGTAAGGTTATATGTGGACATACTTTCAGGAAGAATTATTCCTATTAAGGTAAAGGCATAATATCACTAGATAAAAACAAAGTGTTTTTATCGGCTCTGTTGACACCTACTGCGACAGCCGCATTGTAGCAATCCACCAAATGCTTGATAATGAAGTTTAGGCCTGATCTTCAGCTGCCGTGGTATTTGTGTCACACAGGTCTCTGTGATAAACTCCCATAGCTGGATTTATTAGTTGGAAGGAGTCAGGAGGTTTTGCTGTGTTTCAGGATAGGGACGGGGAGCGCTTTGGAAGCAGATTCTTTATTCCAGGCATCTCCTGCAGGAAAAAGTGTTTGAGGAGGTTTAACTGTAAAAGTAGTTTAAAAAAAAAAAAGGCAGGGGATTTGTGTTGTTTGGATTTTTTTTTTCCCTTCTGAATCATGTTTAGAAATTATTCAGAAATATTTTAGAAATTGTTTTTAACTTTTGTCATAAGCTGACAAGCTAAACTTAGGTTCCTTTTAAACACATAACTCAGAACATTAAAACAGTTCCTCTCTACATTTCTCTAAATGAAAATAATTTAGTCTTTGGTCTTACTTTTGGCATTTGAGAAAATCAGTTCTTTTGGTAGACCTTATGATATATTAATTTGTAGCTACCACTTTCATCTGCAGCTGTTCCAGGGGAAGCTGAGCTACCTATGAAAAATGAATTTGATGTTTTCTGTTCTATTTTTTTGTCTAATGTCCACATTTACATAAAATACCTGGTTATATTACCTTTTGAAGTCAGAGGAAAAGGGATCAGATGCTTCTCAGTGAGGATGAGGTTGCTTGTGCCTACGTTTTTTGGTTTTTTGGTTTTTGTTTTTGTTTTTTTTTCCAGAGGAAATACCTCTTGCCTTGCGCAGGGAATCTGGTGGGTGTTACCTGCTCCCCTCTGGTTCTGCATTGGTCTTGCAGGTGGGTGGAGGTGTGTTTCCTCCTGAAAACCCCAGTCCAGAATCACAATGAATTTTCGATGTGAAAAACAAAAACGCAAAAACCTTGCAGAGAGGAGGAAGAAGGATCAGGGAGATAGGTCTGATAAACACGTACCTTTTTACTGTTGCCAGAGTGGCTTGTAACATGTTTATTTTTGGAGCTTCCAGGGAAATGTAGGATGTTCTGCTCCATGGTTGTCATAGCAGTACCTGTCAGAGCTATACTGCGCTTTAAGAATTAACTTCAGCTATGTATGTGGCTATCCACCGATAGTGTGCAAACACTGAAGTGGTTGTGGACTGAAGCAAGTTTTGCGTAACTGCGAACCTTAAAATGTAGTCCAGGCTTCAGCTGCCCGAGAGCTGTTCTTACTGACAAGTAACCCAAAGCCAAAATAAAATTGATTTTTAGGTTCTTGAAATGTTGCTTAATTGCAGCATTCTAGTAGGCTTTATACAGGCATATAGAAACAAAACCACTAATGTTTTTAATAGATGTATGAAAATAGGCTCTTTTGCCTTATGAAGAGCGACTGGGGGAGCTGGGGCTCTTTAGTCTGGAGAAGAGGAAACTGAGAGGAGACCTTATTGCTCTCTACAGCTACCTAAAAGGAGGTTGTAGTGAGGCTGATGTTGGTCTCTTCTCCCAAATTACTGGTGATAGAACAAGAGGAAGTGGCCTCAAGCTGCGTCAGGGGAGGTTTAGATTAGATATCAGGAAGAAATTATTTACTGAGAGAGTGGTTGGGCACTGGAACAGGCTGCCCAGGGAGGTGGTGGAGTCACCATCCCT
>JAVSBS010015247.1:6049-22716 GCA_033124195.1 Coracias cyanogaster | reverse complement strand
GCAGTGGTGGAGTCCCCATCCCTGGAGGGGTTTCAAAGCCCTGGAGATGTGGTGCTGAGGGACATGGGTTAGTGGTGACCTGGCAGTGCTGGGTTAATGGTTGGACCTGATGATCTTAAAGGTCTCTTCCAAGCAAAACAATTCCATGATTCTCCTCTCTCATGCCCAAGCCCTGACCCATTGCATTCTGTGCGGTTTAAGCTGGATGTTTCCCTGACCCTGCCTGCAGCAGAGCTGCACAAGGAGCCACGCTGGTGAGCGGAGCCGGTGGAGAGCTGCAGGCAGGGCAGCAGGGCAGAGGCAAGGCAGTTGGGAAGCGTCACCGTCACATTTCTCATATGCTTTTGAAATGAGCCATGGCAGCACCAGCCTGAGCAGGGAGAGGGAGCTCCCTTATGCAGTATTGTGCAGAGGTGGGACTCCTGCCCCAGGAAGCGTGCACTTGAAGTAGGTGGAGAAGGAATAAGGGCTTGGAAAGATCAGGGAATTTGTCCAAAGTCACCCAAGTTTGTTGTCAGTGCTGCAGCTGGACCTTCAAATGTTGTCTCTGCTCCGAAACCTTTTCAGTGCCTGGCCATGTTCCAGGGACAGAACAGTGGAATTTTGGTCATGAACTAAATACAGAGAATTGCTGTGATTTCTGTGATATTTAGACCTTTGGGTCCACCTGCACACTGGACTGACATCAGCGTGGTGGGGTTTGGCACTGACTTCATTCTGCCCAGGGTTCAAACACTCAGTTGTGCTCTCACATTCACAGCTCCTTGTCACAGCTTCTTGTAATATTCAAAAATAAACGCTAAAATCAATTGTATTCCCTTGACTTTGCTCTGTTCTCCTTGAAAACGCTGCACACTTGGGCAGGCGACAGGCCATGGGTCTGGACTTTGAGGTGGTTCACTGCACGCTTTGGTTTACAGAAAAAATTTGTAGCATCTTCTACAACAGAGGTTGCTCCTTTCTCAGGCCAAAACATTAACCCAAGGCTGATTTGGAGGCAAGAGAAGCTGCAGCTCCTGGTCAGCAGCACCATCCTGGAGTGGGCTGGCTATGGCATGGACTTTTCTCCTCTCTTCACTCTTTCTTTTGCTGTGTCTCTCAGGCAACGTGGTGGCCCGAGATGCTGGCAGTGGTTCAGATGCTCTAGTGGTCAGTGGGGACAGCCGCCTCTTGGCCTTCGTGGGTCCCTCCAAGTATGTTGTGACCGTGATGGAGGCCTGCTCTCTAGACGAGGTACCCAATGGGCTCCCCTCGTTCCAGGGGGTGGGTGGGGAGGGAAGAGCATGTCACAGGGTGTCACAGGCTGGGCTGTGTCAGATGAGATAATCAAGGGCCTTGGGCTCCAGCAGTGTTGGAGAGGGACCTTCCCTGCACTGCAGATGCTTGCTCAGGGTGTTTACAATGAGGTTTGTTTTCCATTCTGTGAGAAAGAAACAACAAAGTCCAAGATTTCTTCTTCTCCAGCCTCATTCCCATCCAGAAAGATAATTTGGAGAAGTGGTGTGTAGACTGTCAGCTCCAAGCTCTCTTTGTGAGCTGCTCTCCTGAGCAGTAGAGACATTTCCTGGACCCCACAGCCCCTCATTAGATGGGAAGGGAAGGGCCTGAGGGCTCTATAGCCTGGTGTTAGGAGAGCCGCAGGAGCAATCCTGAGACGTCTGCGGTACTTGCTCCAGGACATTTGTTCAGTAGCTCCTTGTTTCACAGCTGCTGAAAGTGGACATCAGCATCCTCGATTTGAACAGCACGGCCTTGGACTCTGCAGGGAGAGTCTGCTTTGCTCCTGTGCCTCAAGACGAGCTCCTGGTGTCCACTTCTTCCAATAAAATCCTCGTGCTTGATACAAAAACAGGACGACTAGTGCGAGAGGTAGGACACTGAAATTTGTGCACTGAGGTCTTGTGTCACGTGGGACTTGGGCACCTCATGTCACTGTAGGAGGCTAAATGAGGGAAGAGCTCACTCTGGAGCTCATGGGCTTCAAAGAGACATAAATAACTTCAAAGATAACCTCTTTGCTGTGAGGGTGGCAGAACCTGGCCCAGGCTTCCCAGAGATGTTGTGGAGTCTCCTTCTGTAGAGAGATTCCAAACCCACCTGGATGCGATCCTGGGCACCCTGCTCTGTTGAAGCAGGGGGGTTGGACGAGACAATCTCTAGAGGTCCCTTCCAACCCCCACCATGCTGGGATGATGGCAAGCCTGTAGCTATCCTGATGTTGTGGTGCTCAGGGTCAGCCTGAGCATGTCCTTGCTTTCCACGCTGTCACGCTCCTGTCCTCTTGCTGAAGCATAAGTAAGGACATGAACTAGCTCCATTAATGCTGCTGGGGCTGTTTTGTATCCTCAGGTGTCTCCGGTGCACAAGCTGTCCTGTTCTTCCTTGGCTCTGAGCAAGGACGGCAAGTACCTGCTCGCTGCCGACAACAAAGTTATCAAAGTGTGGGACTATCAGATGCGCTTCGATATCAACTTCCAGGTACTAGCCACAACGGGAGGGGAGGGGATTGATCTCGAATCCCTGGAGAAGAGAGCAGCAAATGCCCTCTGTGTGACTTGGCCCAGTATCTCCAGTCCCAGTTTTCCCAGCAGCTGAGAAATGAGCCCTGTTCCCACATCGTAGTAACGCCTGGGGCTGCCAAAGCACCACACGTAGTAAGACCCTCTGTAAGGACAGAGGTGGTTGGTGTTACCTGTGTGCTAGGGACAGAGCTACCCGGAGGAGAAGAAGGCTCACCCAGGGGCATTGAGAGCTTGGATAAGATCCTGGGGGGTTTCAGCTTCTGCTTGCCTCTCCCAGTCAGTGCGTTGAAGGTCATCCCAAGGTTGATCTGAGCTCTGTAGGGGTGGTGTTGGCTTCTTAGAGCAGCCTCTGCTGAGGACGATAGATGCTGGCTATGCAGAGCAGGGTGAGCAGTAACCACCATCCTGGTGGGACAGGCGCAGTGATGGAGAAGCTCAAGCCATGCTCTCTCCCAGGTGTACATTGGCCACTCAGAGCCAGTGCGGCAGGTGGCCTTCACCCCAGATCAGCAGCACGTCATCAGTGTTGGAGATGCCATTTTCCTCTGGGATTTCCTGGCTCTGCCTGCAGAGAGGTCAACCTCAGCCAGGTAACTGAGTGGTGCTGGGCAGCGCCTTCCCCCACGTCCTGTCCCTTCCCCTGCCGCGTCCCCTCTCATTGTAACACCGATCTCCTTCTCTTGTCAGAGCTCATTCTTCCCAGTCCGCTCTGCTGCCGGGAGCAGGTGAGTTGGCCTCCTTTGCCAGCTCTTCCACTGCTGCCCTTCACGGCAGAGGGTAGGGGTTGAGGGATTTTGGTTCCCTTCCTCAGGGAGTCTGATAGTGGGGGGCTAACCAGCTAATTAGCCCAAAAGGACAGTCTCTAATTAACTAGCCCCACTCAGTGAGAGTCTGCCAAGGGGGGGAAGTTCTGAGCAGAGCCACTGTGGGTTTCCTGGTAGGTCTTTCAGCTTTTGCATTCTGTCTTTCCCTGCCTCCATCTCTTCTGTCTTATTTTTCCCTACCCTCGCTGTCCCTTCTCCATCTGTCCCTCTCTTTCTTGAACAGAGAAGTGGCTTCTCCTGTGTAGGAGGAGGATGGAGTAATGAGCATGGAGGTATTGCCATCCATCAGCCCAGGAGGAGGAGAGGATCTGAGGGATGACGGGAGTTACACAATCCCTTTTCTTTTCACAGAAGGGAGCTCTGAGAAGCTAAAGGATGCTTCTGAGACACCTCGGCACATAGTTCCTCTTCCATTGTTGTCCTCGCCACCGTGTTTGGATATCAGCTCTGTGTGTGAAGTGGAATGTCAAAGTAAGAACTGCTTGCAGAAAACGGGAAAACTAATCTTGTTGTAGGAAAAACTCCTTGCCTACCTCTGCAGCACTCCTGGAGCTGTCCCTGCCTGTGATCCCGCTCCCACAGACTGACAGACAAGTCTGTGCTTGCTTTCTCCTAACATGGATGAAGCCAGCCTGAGGTCTTGGAGTTCAGCATTGCTCTGGTCTCCTCTGTAGACTAAGGTGCTGGCACAGCTTCTCTCAGCATTGTAGTAAATACCTTGCTGAACATACCCAGGAGGAGATGCTTGCTTTGCCCTCCACCCTAACAGATGGGCTGTTATACAGAGCAGGAGAATGACACTGCCAGAATCAAAGGGTCAGTCATCTATAGAATCCTACAGTCAGAGAACTGTTTTGGTTGGAAGAGACCTTTAAGATCATCAGGTCCAACCATTAACCCAGCCCTGCCAGGTCACCACTAACCCATGTCCCTCAGCACCACATCTCCACGGCTTTGAAACCCCTCCAGGGATGGGGACTCCACCACTGGTGTGGGCAGCCTGGGCCACTAGCCCTTGACAACCCTTTTGGTGGAGAAACTTTTCCTGACATCCAACTGAAACTTCCCCTGTTGCTACGTGAGACAATTTTGTCTTTTCCTATCACTTGTTCTTTGGGAGAAGAGCCCGACTCCACCTGGCTCCAACCTCCTCTCAGGGAGTTGTCAAGAGGCAGAAGGTCTCTCCTGAGCCTCCTTTTCTCCAGGCTCAACAACCCCAGGTCCCTCAGCCGCTCCTCACTAGACTTGTTCTCTAGACCCAGGTTAAAAACAGCACCTCTCCGTAACACAAAGCACTCATTTGGTTACGCTATCATCCATCTGATTAAATCTGTAATTTTTTTGACAGCTGAATTTGTTTTGGCAGGCTTTATGCTGGCTCAGGTGTCATCTATCTTTCTGCAGCTGGTATAGAGCCAACATTAAAGCACTGGGCTGGTGCAAGGGCTGTCTCTCCTGTGCTGTGGACAATTCCCACCATGGGGTTCGCTCCACCGACCTGAACCAAGTGCGTACCAATGGTTTGTGATGTGCCAGTGAAGGACAACGTGGTCTCAATGGGATGCTGGCAGGGAGAGCCTTGCTCCTTGCATCTCAGCCTTGATCTTGTATCTCTAAACCACATGTAATTTCTGGGTAGCAAGGAGTTTGCAGTGGTGATTCACCTCCCAGCAGCTGCCGTCCATGGGGAAGGGTGTTGGCCATTATATGGTCATACATATACACATATGTTGTTGGTTGTGAAGGAGCAGGGGGCCATGGTACCAGCTCTACCCTGTTGGTAACACGTTATGTGCCCTTCTGGATGGAGGAGATGGTCAGTATTACTTTAAAGAGCTACATCTGGCAGGTGATTAAAACTGGTGAGAGTAATTAAACTGCAGTCTAGGTGCTCATGAGAGCTGTCACTAGGCAGTGTAAGAAATGTAAGTGTTGATAGGATGAGGCAAAGTAGAATATAGACTTTTCCTCTGGAGTTACTGCAGTATGTGCAGGTTACACATCGTGGCATCAAACATGGGGCACTACCATGGAGTTGCCCTGTGCTGTCAGAGCATCAGCTGTGATGCTTCCTGTGGTCGCTACTGGTTTTCCTGGCTTCTTATCAAATCCATACGGATGTTGTGGCGTAAATTTTTGACCAGCAGCGGCTCTCTTCTCTGCCAGGAAGCTTGAGATCAAGGTACATTTAGGTGGGAATGCGCAGGACAAGGAGAAGTCTTCTGCTAAGACATGAATGTTGAGATGGATTGTGGCAAGTAAACTTGTCCTCAAAAACTACAGGAATTTAGCCCACCAGATGGTCTTCTGCATAGCGGTGAGTGCCCATCAGATTTCTCCGTCACAAAGATGGGTTGCGTGTGGGTTGGATGAAGTGCACAGGCCGTGAAATGGGGAAGGCTGTAACTGGTGTATCTACCCGCCCTGAGTTTTATTTCTCTCCTCTGTTTCTCTCATGTTACTTGTGAAAATGACTCTTGATTCCTGTTGCGGTCCAACTGCAGTAGCTTTGTGGGTGGAAGAGATGATGCTGTAATAACAAACAACATTAAAAATTACCTTTATGACATTACTTATTTCTTCATTCTGAAATTTTCCCTCTGAGACTTCAGATACTCAGTAATCACTAGATTTGTTCCCCTCTGTGTTTGGCTCTGATAAAATGTGTTGCTTTCTATGGTTTACCTTTTGCTGGCCCACTTCTGCAGGACACAAGGCGTGACAGAAGTACTCATGAAGTTGGAAAAATGAGTAAAATGTAGAAGAAGGCAGTTGATGGTTTTCTGACAGTTCACTTATCAAAATATCCAAACAAACATTTCTGGGATGAATTTTAGTTGCCTGTTTTTGTCAGTGAGATGTTAAAAGGAGGTGCGATGCTATGATGTATTTGCAGGTATTCACTCTCCCTCCCACATTGTTGTCTCATGTTCTTGCCGGGCTGTTTTGCATCTCTTCAGCCAGAAACCATGTTTAATTTTTTAAAATCAAAGTGAAATTGCCAACTGTCAAAAACAAATGTGTTATGTAAGTTCTCCTTGAAGACTGAATACTTTTTCATTTGTCAAGCTGTTTTTGACAGCGTGCTTCGTCCACAACCACTTGAGTCATGTTTCCTCAAGGAATAATTTTCATAAGGAGAATATTTCCTACTTCGAGATAAATCTCATGGTTATTACCTGACTAATATGTTCATATTGGGATGCACCTTCCTCTTTTTGTTCAGCATCGAGCACTTTTTCAGCTTACACGTACACATTTCAGTGCTTGCCACTGTATCGTATCCCAGAAAATACTACTTCTTAGCTATAGAGCTTTCCTGGTCTACATAAACCTGTAATTTTCAGTGCTTTTGACAGCGTCTAAGGATTTTATTATTTTTTTTTAAGAATTATTCCTCATCTTTTCCAGTTTGCCCATATGTTTCTACTGCAGGAGTGCCAAGAAGCAAGTGTACTTTTTCAGGTGAATACTGATGAAGGGGTGCAGAGAGGGATCGTTGCATGTCCTCTCCTTGCCAAATTCAGTGCTGGACTGCCTTAGCATAGCAATGAAATTATACAAATGCGTGCTGAGTTTGGCTTTCCTTCAAATGACGCTTCTACGTATACAGACCAGACCTTCAGAGCTCATTTTTCACCCTAACTGTGTTTTGATACAGGCAGACTGCTAAGGAAGGGAGCAGGGGCTTGGTTGTCCTTGAGGAGCATGTTCTCGCCTCTACTGTAATTTCTCTTGAAGGCTGAGGACTTGTTTTCTGCATCCATTTCTTTATTTCTCCTCTCTTCATTTACTCTTTTCTGGTCTACTGTAATGAAAAAAATCCACCACTCTAGTAAACTCTTGTTCCTTGATTGAAGAAGGTGAAAATCCCACTCTCTCACTTCGGTGCTGAAGCGAAAGAAAACACAGTTTATAATGAATATGAATCTACAAACAAGTATTAAATGTAAAACCTGAGGGCCTTGCGAGACGGTCACCAAATAGTCAAGGTAGGTGCGAGTTTTTTGGAATTCCCTGTATTTCTGAAAGGCCGTTGCACTCTTTGACGTCCGTACTGGGTGTTGTGGAACATCACCCAGTGCTTCTCAAGTGCTACTGAAAGCAGACAGTTGTCTTAATTAGACTGACTTTTTTACAGTTTCGTATATTTTCATTTCTGGCAAGACAACTGACAACAAGAAATGAGGAATTTATGAAGAAATCATGAAAAATTTATGCTGGCATATGTGATTTATTCACCCGGCATATGAAATGTATTTTGAATTCCGACATCAGAGCTGCTAATAAGAAATCTGAAAATAAACTAAAACTGTTGATCATTTTGAGTACACAGATTGCACGCTAGAGCTCCGTCCTTTACTGTGCTTTATACTTGACAAGTCAACGTGGGTTTTAGACAGTCAGTACTTCTAACTTACAAGAGTTCATTTCATTGTTAGTCAGGATTTCCAACTAATTATTTGTGTTAGAAAAAAGACATGGAATAAAAGCCCACAGGAGAAAACTAGAATATTGCCAATGACAAACTTACACCAAATCCTTCCATATTACATCTTTAAGAAAAAACACCAAAACCTCAAGCCAGCACTCAAGTGAATCTCACCAAAACCTCAACCCAACACTCAAGTGAATCTCACCAAAATCTCAAGCCAACACTCAAGTGCATCTTGGAAAAAAGTAGAATTGTTTTAGATAGATTTATTTTTAAGCTTTGCTGAGCAGTTTCTGGATATTATCTTCACAAAGCAGAACTCAGTGTGTGGACATATGAATCAGCAGGGAAAATAATGACGTTTAGCTCAGCCTCATTTCAGCTGGACCACTGCATTAATTTCCTTTACAACTCGTGACATCTGTGGTATGAATTGCTAGTTTGTTCTGAAAGTTGGGGGCGGAAATTACCCCACTGAAGCCAGAGAACAAAAACGCGGTTGCCTTCAACTTCCTTTTTCTGTAGCTTTTCCCCTGACAGGTCCAACTCCTCCATTTTGTGCTTAACCTGAATTTGGTATAAATTTTGTTTTGTGTCAGAAAATGGTGTTCTCTCTCCTGTAAAATATCTAATCCCTTCTACTTACATGTTTCTGTTGAAGCTGTTCTCTTGTTCTGATGTGGAAATCCTACCAGTACAAGCGTTTGTCCACCAGAACATTGTAATACCCATTTAAAACATAGAATCATTAAGGTTGGAAAAGACCTTTAAGATCATCAAGTCCAACTGTCAACCCGACAGTACAATGATCACTAGACCATGTTGTGCAGTGCCAGGTCTACACAATTTTTAACATCTCCAGGGATGGTGACTCCACCACTTCCCTGGGCAGCCTGTTCCAGTGCTTAATCACTCTTTCAGTAAAGACATTTTTCCTAATATCCAACCTAAACCTCCCCTGGTGCAACCGGAGTCCATTTCTTCTCATCCTGTCACTGTGAGAAGAAACCAACACCCACAATTGCTGTATTGTTAATTTTTACATAGATCTAAATTCTCCTACACAAATGCTTCAGATTTCACTGGGAGGAAAAAAAAAAACCAGAAGAAAAATTTGCCTTTTTATTTTGTTGGCGTTTTTTTGTTGTTCTTTTCCCCCTCCTGCTATTTCCCATCATCCACCAGCCTCAGGGAGCAGCCCACAGGACACATGTGCTGTATTTCCAGGAGACACGTGCAGAAGTCCCGGGTTTTCCAGGCTCATCCCTCTCGCTGTGCATTTGCCGAGTCCATCTGTGCGACACGGGACAAATAGCTCCTGGATCTGCCGGGTTCAGGAGACGTGCTGTGCAGCAGATGCTTGGAACACAAACCAGAGATGCAGCAGCTCTAGCCCCATCTCTAGCTGAACCTATAAATTAATAATTAATCCAAGTGGAGTGCTCTTTGGGTTTAATAGCAGATCTTTGTTAGAGAAAAAAGAAAAAGGTCGTTGATGGTGGTTTGATGGATTGATGTTTTTAGAGTGGTACCTTTTGGCTGCTGGCTGCATGAGCAAGCGGCTCGTGATATAGGGATCCTAAACTTTTCTCATTGCTTTAACTTTTAAAGCAGTTTCTTCTTCCCTTTTTTAGTTGTAGAATACAAAGAAAGAAATATTAACAGTTAAAAGTGTCAGCACTTTTTTTTTGCCTTCACGCTAAACTTTTGTTGGATTAATCTGTGTGTTTTAGTGGTTTCATGTACTTAAATTTCAAACTGAAATTTCTAAGGTGCTCTTATCCTACCATGTTGGTCTCCTGATCTGCAAATAATAGGTTAATTAAAAATTCTTGTTTATGAAAATGACTTTTAAATTTTTTTTAGCTAGTATATTTTGCAGTTGAATTAACAGAAGTATATCTTGGCTTCCAGGTGTATAGCAGTATCCTTCCGCTCTGCTTGGCTGCAGAAGTGGTTGCTTTGACCATTGTCAAGTTACAAAATGGTTCCTTTAAAGATTTCCTCCTTTCCCTGGCTCAGGAATTGCCTGGCTCCAGGAACGCTGTCTCGTGGGGCGGGCTGCAGAGGCTGCTGATCCACCTCGGAGCAGAGCATGGTGAAGCTGTGTGAGGAGCCACAAAAAGTACAACTCATTCTCATCGATCCGAGGGAGAAATACCTGGCATATGTATTTTGGTTATTTATATCTTATTCAAGACAGTTCATTTATTAAAAAGTAAGAGGAAATTAAAGCCCAGGTTTTCAAAAGAGCAGAGGCAGTTTGTACGCAATGCCTGACTCCACGTATCATTAGAGAGAATTAAAAAACACTATATTTTTTTCTTGCTCTCTGATAGATATCGCAGCAAAATATGTCCAAGGGGATGGGAAATGTGATTGAAGAGAATGCTAATCTCTGTAGACTCCAGTGAGATAAAAATACAGTACCTAATCAAGTCGATCTATATGAATTCTAGCTTTGCTTTTTTAAAAGCTATAAACATATTTGCATCATGTTTACCTTATGTTAAACTAATTTCATAGAATTGTCAGGGTTGGAAGGGACCTCAAAAATTATCTAGTTCCAACCCTCCTGGCATGGCAGGGACACCTCCCAAGAGATCAGGTTACTCAGCACACCGTCCAGCCTGGCCTTAAAAACTTCCAGGGATGGGGCTTCCACCACCTCTCTGGACAACCTATTCCAGTGTCTCACCACCCTCACGGCGAAGAACTTCTTCCTAATGTCTAATCTGAATCTATTTAATCTAATTTAGCAAATACGTAATAAGGATGGTGAGGCACTGGAAGTGGTTGCCCAGGCACTGGCACAGGTTGCCCAGAGAATTGGATGCTCCGCCCCTGGAGGTGCTCAAGGCCAGGTTGGATGGGGCTTTGAGCAACCTGATTTAGTGGGAGGTGTCCCTGCCTATGGCAGGGGATTGGAACTAGATGTTCTCTCAGGTCCCTTCCAGCCCAAACCATTCTAAGATGGTGCAAGTGAATAATTTCTATTTTTTTCTCTTTTATGTCAGTAACTCAGTGTAAATATATTTTTAACTAAATTTCCGTGCATTACATTGATGTGAAAGTAAGAGATTTAAAAAGAAGCGCTAAATTCCAGTGAAAAGTTTTTTTTTAAAACAAGCAACCAAGTATAAAATCTGCTCTGTAAAGATTTATACGTGTGAATCACTGAGCCTGTTTTCAGCAGCCTTGCTTGAGGATGGGCAAGGAAGCCAATAGGAATGCTGGGAAAGTCCTAAAAGAAGAGTATTCTGCCATGGAAATTCGGTGGCTTAAGAAGGAGATAAGATTTGTGAAGGTTTTGAATTTTAGCCCGTATTTTGGAGTCCCTCAGTCCATTTTGCAGCCTGAATTATAGCAAGTACAAGAAAGTGACAGGTTTAATGTCAAAATCCAGGTATTTCAAGACGGCTCCACAGAGAATTTATAATCCAGGCGTAAGGAGGGATGCCAGTAGTAAAGTCACAGCTACATCAAGAAAGCAGCCGATGTTTTAAATGCAGCGCAGCTCATTTCTGGAAGTGCTGAAGGCTCTGATAGACACAGGCTTCAAAATAAGGTGCCTACATGACCCAGGCCAATGATGGCATCTAGGTGAAGGTGCTGTCGCAAGGGGATGCACCATGGCTTGCACATCGGAAGGGGTAACCTTCCGACCAACGTGGTAACCTACCAACCAACCATCTCCCTCAGGGTCTTGCTGCACTGCGGAGTCTTTGCAAATGATGTCAAAATAAAGACCAGTGCAATATTTGCTGATCGTGGTAAGGATGTGATTTTGATTGTTTTAACGTTAAAATTTTCCTTTCCTTTAGTCTTTGAACCGATTCCCAAGCCATAGCAGAGGGCTGAGAGCGGCATCAAATCAAACCTCTAAATCTTGTGCCAGTCTAAGGTTCAAGAAAATCAATGATTTGTCAGGAATACAGTGTGTTGTTTTCCATTGTCTCTAAATATTAGTCTAAAATGCACGAATGACCTTTTTCCCCCATTGCATTTTATCATCATACCTAGTTTATCAGAGTAAAGCATTTATTATTTTTTGTTTGATGTTATAAGGCACATGTACTTTCCATCTTCCATTCACAATCCACTTACTTAACTGAATATTTGATTTAAAGGTTCTTTTGGCCTGAATACAATTTAAAGGTTCTTTTGGCTTCAATACAATTAACTTAAAATAGGTTTTGAGATAATTACAACACAAATATCATTGGCAAACAGGCCCAATTTAATATCATGTGCAAGTATATACGTATACTTGCATTTTAATCTGAGAAGTCATATTTTGGATTTGTCACCCAAGCAGCTGGGCGTTGTGGGTAAATTAAACTTTATCAACTTCTTCAGCTTCTCTTTGCTGAAGGGGTGCCAGTGTCAAAGACGCTTTGTTAGCCATAAAGTAGGATTTATAGTGATGGCTTTATGCAGCAATAATAATAATTTGAATTATTTTTGTAAGTGTCTCTGAGCATCTGGGGAAGATCATCTGCATTATGTTGACCTTACAGATGTTCCAGTTGATTCATGGAGGAATTAAGTACTTTGCCTGTGCTCATGCAGTGAACAACCAGCAGTGAAGAATAGAACTCAAATCATATATTATTTTCACATGGAATGTTCTGCTCCATTTCAATAACTAGTACATTTTCCATATGAATATTAATGTGTATCTCTAGTTGAGATAGCCCAGGTTGCATCCTGGGTGCATAAGTGGGAAAAAATATTCAAAGTTTTATATAAAAATAAGGAAGATCTATGTAGTACTTAGTCTTTAAGGTCAACATAGCTGTAGACTAACTCGTAAAGGTCAATATAGTTGTAGATAAAGCCGTAAAGGTATGTACCTTTAACCTTGATGGTCCTTCCCAAGTCCCATCTTTCTGCTGGAAGTTCTCACTTCCAGAATATCAAAGAATATGCAAAATAACACTTTGTGTAAGCATTCCCTTGCTGGCTTCAGGCAAAAAGAGGTAGGCTGGATTCGTAAGGGTTTAATGTTGGACTTGATGATCTTAAAGGTATTATCCAACCAAAATGATTCTGTTATTCTATGTATGGCTTAAATAACAAGGCTAAACTGCTTGATTTTGACTGACATGGTTGAGAGGGTGCTTTCATGAACCCCGTTGCCGTATAAGCCGCAAGAGCAGAAAGCTCCAGCAGCAAGGATGGCCAGAAGGTGAAGGATGGGAGCCTCTTCTGTTTCCATAGCTAAATCTGTAAGAACAGACCTTTGCTAGAGCCTTCTTCAGATTTAAATGTAGAACGTAAGCCTTTGGAGTACGGGTTGTAGACCCAAGGACGATAAACATCAGCCTCATCAAAACTTTCCATGAAACTGTTATTACTTGTGTTTCAGACAGAGATACTTTGACACAGGGGAGCTGAATAATGATTGCCATGTTCACACATACATTTATTTCACCTTTCTCATATAAAAAGATAGATGAGCCAACATGTATTGCATTATCGAATTATCCTGAGAATTGGAGTGTGTCACGTGTAAAGCTTCAGTTCTAACAAAACTGTGCCAAATTAACAGGAATGAATAGATGCTGATCAACGGATCCCATTTTGTCATTAGTTTATAATGGATTTGTTGATAGGCAACAACTTTTCTATCTGTTTACATCGCGATAATTTCATAACCCATTTGTATTATTTAAACTGCATGTTTTGTAAAAGCTGAAGCAAAGTAATTTGTAACAGAAGCCGTAGGTAGGAACTGCTCTCCTAAAGTGTTTTTTAAATTGCTTTGCTTGCAGCTACAGAGTTTGCCATAAAGAATGATTTCTCATTCTGAAATTTCAAAGCTGCAGGAGTGGTCATATTGCTGAGAAAGGGACAGCCTGATGATTTAAGACTGCTTAATGCCCTGCTTGTTGTGGAACAGAGTGCTGTAGACCTTACTGGTCTAGCAGAACATATCGCTGCAGTTTCTTAATGCCCTAAACCAGGAAACTGATTTATCACCTATTAGGTCTTATTAGATCCCATTCAGAGGGAAGAAATGAACTGCTGTAGCTGGATGGCAGAAAATTAATTTGAAATAAATGTTACCAAGTCAGGCTTCTTCAGTTCTTTTGACCAAGTCAATCCCTGTGGCTGGAGAGCTGGTTTTCCAGGTTTGATATGGTTTCTTGCAGAGAAGAGCACCATGCCTGCATGCAGGAGGACAAGGGTGATGTGAAACTGTCTGTCTGAGACAGGTGGGGCTCTGGTGTGATTACTTTACACATTTATAATCTAGAGTTTTTTTAAAAAACATTTACTGAGCCATAACATGCCCTCTTTACACATCTCCTTTGGTGCTTGCAAGGCGAGGGCAGGCAGAAGGACGTTGTTTGAGGTATGACATCATCTGGGGAGGGGGCTGAAATATAGAGTTTTATTTCTTCCAATAGCGCTTCTTCCCCAGGAGAAGTCTTGGGTAGCCATTGTAGACGTTTACCAAGAGTTTCGCATTATTTCTGAGTTTAAATCTGTTGTTTTAAACAGTTGGAGTTGACTGGAGTTGACCATTCCTTAGGAAGACTATGAGTGGTTGCCTGCTACACACTAGCTAAACACAAAACCGGAAGAGGCACTTGTTTTTATGAATTCTATCCTGCCAAATTTACTTCAGCTATTAATAGCAGTGGTCTTGATCTCAGTTGAGTAGGCAGCAGGTCAAGGGCGGTGATTCTCCCCCTCCACTCCTCTAAGACCCCACCTGGAGTATTGTGTCCAGCTCAGGACTCCCCAATACTGTGACAGTCCATGTCCCCCAGGGACATGGACCTGTTGGAGAAGGGCCAGAGAAAGGCTACAAAGATAGAGGGCTAGAACATCTCTCCTGCGAAGACAGGCTGAGAGAGTTGGAGAAGAGAAGGCTCCAGGGAGACCTTATTGTGGCTTTCCAGTATCTGAAGGGGGCCTACAAGAAAGCTGGGGAGGGACTTTTTACAAGGGCCTGTAGTGATAGGACAGGGGGTAATGAGTTTGAACTGGAAGAGGGGAGATTTTGATTGGAAATTAGGAAGAAGTTCTTCACTCTGAGGGTGGTGAGACTCTGGCACAGGTTGCCCACAGGGGTTGTGGATGTTCCATCCCTGGAGGTGTTCAAGGCCAGGTTGGATGGGGTTTCGTGCAACCTGCTCTAGTGGGAAGTGTCCGTGCTCATGGCAGGGAGGTTGGAGCTAGATGATCTTTGAGGTCCTTTCCAACCCAAACCAGTCTAGTATTCTATGATTTCCTTACTGTTTTTAAAACTATGCTTAGAAACATAGGTTGATACAACACACTTTGGTAGCAGCAGATTGTCTGAAGCGAGCAGCTTTAGCTGCAGAGGCTGGTAGGAGAAACGTGGTGGAGAGATGATCTTTTCTTCTTCTCACTGCACTTTTCTTTCAGCTTTGCCTTTTATTGCACTTATTTTTAGTTTGGATAAAGATTCCTTAAGATGCAGTGCAAGGGCTGTCCCTCAAATTAAAAAAAGTAATTGCAAACCACCCATGATGTGCAGGGCTTTCACCTCGTGATTGCCATCAGAAAGGGCACTCCGAATGCCTTGGGAGGAACATTGGGAAGATGTTTTTCCTTGTTATCCCATCCAAGGAGCCAGGTGTAGACTAACAGCTAGTCACCTGGCTTTGAAATCTGCCAAACCAAACTGGCTGTTGGGCCTTCTCTGGGATTCCCACAGAAATGAGGGGGCCATCAGCAGAGTCCTTGCACTGCCATGCCAGTACCCACAAACTGCTCAGCCCAGGTCCACCAGGTTACTGACCGTACTCCCCTTGAAGGAGGAGTTTCACACGTGTTGTGTCCCTGCCCTCCTACTGCTGACTCAATCATGTCTTGGTACACGGGCTGTGACTTGCCTATTGACTGCTCTTTACATAAAAGGAGGAAATACTGAGTTTAGCTGGTGTGGAGGTGGGGAAGCACGGGTTCACTTCTCACCCTGATCGATCATAGTCTTTTGGATGGCAAGACTTCTTTAAAGAATGAGAAAATGAGGTTTCTGTTGCTGTCAGAGGCAGCAGCAAAGATTACCTTTGCAGTTCAGGTGAGTGAAGGAAGTTTTATTTGTTCTCTAACACTGAACAAAAGATGAAATACTAATACTTTGACTTTCATTTGCACATCATCATACCAGCGTTTTCCGATTTTAACATTGATGGTGCTTGGTTTTGTGATTTGTGGGTTTCACCTGAGGGCGGATTGCCTTTAATGAGTAGGAAAGTCAAACATCAGATGGAAAGTCATTTGCATCTCAGTAGCATCTTCTGATGTACAAATGGGATGGGTACAAAACATTTGATATTTCAAAGAAATTCAACACCCTGTTAGTTCCAGGTCAGCCGGGGTCTTCCCTCGCTTGCTGGGGCCTCCCGCCCATGTTGATCGTTGCTACGTGTTTTCCTCGCTCCGTGCAGTGCTGAAGCTCCGTGTTCGAGCATGTGCTGGGAGACTCGCAATGTCTTGAGGTTGTCATGGGGCTTGTTGGCTTATCCAGCTGTCTTGCAAAGCATGTTGTAAGGATGTGGTTTAGTGGTGATCTGGCTGGGTTGATGGTTGGACTGGGTTCAGGTAAAATGAGCTAGGATGGATTTCTAGGGGTTTTATGGTTGGACTTGATGATTTTAAATGTCTCTTCCAACCAGAAGGATTCTATGATTCTGTAAGGTCTCCTTTCTCATTCATGTATTATTTCTAGAGTAGAGGGAAGGAAGAAGTGTGTTCCACCGAGGGTGGTGAGAGCCTGGCGCAGGTTGCCCAGAGAGGTGGTTGATGCCCCATCCCTGGCACCATCGCAGGGGAGGTTGGCCGGGGCTCTGAGCAACCTGCTCTAGTTGCAGATGTCCCTGCTCCCTGCAGGGGGGTTGGACT
>JAVSBS010015246.1:3548-14747 GCA_033124195.1 Coracias cyanogaster | reverse complement strand
GGTCTGCAGGCCATCAGCAGTTTGGAGCCAGCCAGGACAGCTGAGCCGAGTTGGCTACAGGTGTGTCCCATCCCATAATCACCATGCTCAGTATAAAGGGGGAAGTTTGCTGAGAATGAGGCTCCTCCTGATCCTCCTCCTCCTGTTTCTCCCCAGCTTTGCAGGGACTTGCTCACCGTTCCGCTCCTGATGAAGCTTTCCTGTTTGTTGAGTCCACTGTACATTCACTGGGCCAAGTATAAATTATATACTTTATATTGGCATTATTAATATTAGCTTTGCTGTTTCATTATATCCATTTTCATTTCAACCTGGGGGTCTTCTCTCCTTTTCCTGATCCCCCTTCTCTGCTGGGGGGAGAAGTCATCAGGTGACAGAGCAACTGCTAGAGGTCAACCCTGGGTACGGGCTGATGTAGACAATTAGCAGTGCTTGATGGACAGTCTGTCTAATGTAGTAAGAATCTGGACTGGAAGAGATGGAAACGGTAAACTAAAATAGGCAACTTTGGGCATCACACGAAGTAACACTTGTTGCAGCACCAACAAAGCTCCTGGGAAAGACTTATTTAAAAGGAGCATGGAGAAAGGGAGGATCATCCATCCATCACCACCATGAGCTTCTGTAATAAGTACTCGTTGAAACAAAGCAGTCACTGGTACCAAAGCTTGCTGGCAGATCTCCTGGAGTTACTTTAATGATTCTGTGTTCTTGCTCTCAGCAGCTGAGAAGGACAAATAGAGCAGACCCATCCCTCAGCTCTTCACCTCTCAAGCGCTTTGCTTAACCGCGCTTTTCTCCATTTTCCTTGGTGACAATGGTCTTGGAGGAGTCTGCCCCAGAGAAGAGGAGTCACCGTTATGATGCGCTGTGTGGAGCACACTCCAAGGCCAAGGTTGCGATAATTTGCCCTGTCCCTGCTCCTGCCTTCTCCCCCATAGCTCTGCTCTACGTTGTCCTCCCGTTGCCCTGTAAGCTTACAAACCAGCCTTTCCCTGGGGAATGGTTAGACACAGACTCTTCCAGTGTCTCCTCTGGCCTCTGCCAGGTCTCTGTGTCCTCTGACAACTCTATTGTGGTGCTCAGCATCCTGTGTACTTGCTTATAGTCTGCTTTCATGATCCTCATAAGAAGGAGGATGGAGACATTTAAACATTAACAGTTGGCTCCCTGCCTGATGCACCCAAGGGACTAATTACAGAGGGTGTGATGGGTTTCGATTCAAACAGATTTTCTTATCAAGTTTTTCTTTCAGTGTGTATTTGATAAGGGAAAAAAACTTTAAAATTTGAATAATTAATTAAGCTCAAAGTGTATCGAATTCAAATCTGCAGTTGAAACAACCTCCTTCCCTCCCCACCCCAACAAAAGAGAGTATCTGGATTTTTAGACTGGAAGGTTACTGGCGGGCAACAAAGGAGACCTTTGTTCTGCTCTTGGCCACCCTTCTTGGTCGCAGGCTGACCTTCTCCAGGCCGGTCTTCTCTTGCAGAGTTGTAATGATACCGACCTATTTGGCAACGTGCTTTGAGATCTCTCTGTGAAAAAGCGCCGGGGGTGAGTTGCCTTTGCAAACCTTCAATGTTTCGAACTTGGACAATGTAACTTACTAAACTTGGACGGGTTTTAGTGTCTGTGATTCATGCGCAGGGAATTCCTGACTTCTTTAACCTCTTCCCTTATTTGTAGGTATTTGCTGATGGGTTTGCTAAGTGGGCTGTTCCGAGGCTGTTTGCTACACTTGACATCACTTATGGCTCCGTGCAACCGAGTCACGCACCGCCAGGTCTTACACTAGTGGGTGGCAATTGAGATAAGGTAGACGGAAGAAAATTCCAACCCACAGCTTGGCCTGGTGGGGTGGGTGGGGTGGTAGCTCCACCTCCCTGCATCTGGGCTCCGTTGGCCTGTGACTCAGGGCTGGCTGGGCAGGCAGCGGTGGGACTTTTGGCAGGTCAGAGGCTTGATAACAGCCGAGGACAAAGAGGAGTTGTTATCTGCCGTGCATGCAGAAGTACTCTCAGTGCAGACCAGCTATTTGGCACTTAAAATCATGAGCTCAGCACTATGTGCAAAAGGTAATAGCACCAGAAGTATAGTGAGTGCGTTGTGCTCGTGGTTACTTCCTCAGCGGGCAGGCTGCAACAGCTCTTTCCTTTAGCAACTTTCCTTTCTCCCATAGCTCCTATTTTAAGAATATTCACAGAATCCCAGCATGGTAGGGGTTGGAAGGAACCTCTGGAGATCATCTTGTCCAATTCCTCTGATAAAGCAGGGTCACCCAGAGCAGGGAGCCCAGGATCATGTCCAGGGGGGTTGGAATCTCTCCAGAGAAGGAGACTCCACAGCCTCTCTGGGCAGCCTGGGCCAGGCTCCGACACCCTCACACCAAAGGAGTTTTTCTTCATCTTCAGATAGATATTCCATATTCTGAAAAAAAGTGTCTTGTTATCTTGAAGCCTCCTGCAAGGAGGAAAGATTCAGTTACAACCTGCACATGCTTTCCCATAAATTGATTTAAAACTTTGTACATGGACATGCCGTGATCTCAACTGGTGCTTTGGTGTCTTCCAGGAGAACACACCACTGTCCTTGGATGGGAGATCACTGATTCGTTACGATGTCTTTTTATTACTGTTGTTGTTTTCTCACTAATGAAACAGGCTTGTGCTGTGTGCTATCAATTACAAAGCATGTAAGGTAATGCCTTCATACTTTCTTTTTTTTCTAAAGGAAATGGAGCTCTAAGTTTTATTCAGTCTGGTTATTCCATAGCTTCAGAATTTGTTGTCCAAGTCCCTGCAGCTGTAGATAAAGACTTGAAAATCTGAATCTCTTCAAGCTCATAAACATGACAGAAAACAGCCCCCAAAAGGTCACGCACGGTTGGTTTCTGTGGATGAGGAGGAGATAAAAAAGCTGGCACAGGCTATCTGCAGCTAGCGCTGCTCTCCGTGGGGCTGCGGGCACTGTGGGGCTCCTGGGGCTCTTTGGAAAGTTTTCTCTGTTTAGCCTCTGAGTCTGAATTCTTCCAGCCTTGTTTAGTCTTTCTGGGCTCCCTTAAAGGTCAGCTGAGAGAAAACATGAATTGGCATTTCCAGGGGGGAGCTGCCGCTTCTCCCTCTGCGTTTGGCAGTGCAAGGGAAGCATCTAAGGCATGGTGCTGAGAGAGGGGTGAGCTGCTTCTGCTTTCTCCCTTCCCCTGGAGTAAATTTTGTTCCCTGAATGAACGAGCCAGACTTAGTAGCAATTTTACTCACAACAGCCCTTGACACGCAACCTAAAAAAACCTCAAAACCCACACGTATCCCTCATAGCCCACAGCTTTTTCTGGAGCTGGTGGAAAACAGAGCTGATGTCACGGGCTATTTTTATAGTGATGTCTAAAATACTTTATTTTTTGTAATAGTGAATGACTGCGCTATACTTGTCAGTAAATTGTTTCAATGTTATTGTTTCCATTTAAGTAAATTGACAAATATCAGAGCTGAATGCAGATGGAGCAAGTCTTTATTTACTTTCAAGTCCTGAAGTCCCACAGTGTTCTCTTCCCAGAAGTCTCCTCCAACAGCAAACAGCAAGGTGACACCTTCCAGCGATGGGCTGAGCTGTCGAGTGGCCTTTGGTCTCAGAATACGAGAAGGTGAGTAATTGCACCCAGACCGGAGCGGTGAGGGCTGCAGCGGAGGTGGCACATTGAGTTACAGTCCCTGGAGATGGACACCATGGTCCTGTCAGCCCCACATCCTCGTGCTGTCCTAGCAGCTGTGATAAGCCACCAGAACTTCACAGAGAAGTTCCTGAGGTGGTGGCAAAGCAAGCAAGAACTCAGATGTCCAACTTGGATGAATAGTTGTCATCAGCCATGTCAGAAACAGGCTGGGTACGTTTCCATGTTCTGGTTTTCTTCTCGTGTGATGTTGCTGAAGTGTTTGGGCAGCCAGTCTGCTCCCTGTCAACTCCCATGGTTACTTTTTTCCTTAAAAGTTGTATTAAAAGTGCTTGTATTTATTTATTTTGCTCAGTATCAAAGAGTAGCCCAGCAAGCAGAGCCTTTCCTGCTGAGCTGACATTTCTGCCAGCAAAACCACTGCTCCTGTCCTGCACTTGACACCCTCTTGCTGCTCACTAGCAACCCAGTGGCCACCTCACAGCCTTTTGGAGACATCCCTTAGAATAAAGTGCCCTTTTCTTGGCAACTCAAGCAATCGCCGATCTGCAAAATTGAAAAATGGAAGTTTGCTAAATGGAGCACAGGATGCTGCGAATGTAGAGCTGGTTTTAAAAAGAGACTGTTAAATGGAAGTAGTAAAAGTTCTCCCCATCTTTGCTTGTTTGGGGTTTTTTTTCAGGTGGGTTTTATTCAGGCCCCACTTCAGCAGCATCTGCCTTACCTGTGGGAAACAGGTGTCACTAAAACAGTGGACCAAGGGCTCTTTTCTGAAAGGATTCAGGTACCTAATGTTGGCTTGAGATGCTTGTGTCTAAATGCAGGTCCCCAAACCCTCTTTGGTGTCCTGGAAACCTAACCACAGCAATTCTATCAGAGCCCTGCGTGAAATAGTGGCTGCTTTTTATCTGCTCGTTTTTCAAAGGGGAGATAAAAAACATTCCTCTCTCTTTACTGCCAAAGGACATTTGAATTTGTGTATCTCACTCCTCTGGAGAATTCCCTAAGCTAACTAGTATCCTGAAGTGGTACGCTCTTCATTACAGCTCTTCCTGGCTTAATTACACATAGAATTACGAAGGCACAGACACACGAAAGACTGGCTCTGCCTTTGTGGCAGTTAAATGCTCATTGTAGGTCCTGGCTTTTACTCTGAGGATGCTAAGGTTTATTTATTCATTTATTTTATTTATATAAGTTTAGCATGAGGTGAATTGTTCAGTTGATAAAACAAAGCTTACTGAATCTTTGTGAAGCTCATCTATAATTCAGATCCAGCACAGGCAGACTCGAAAGGCCAAACTCCCATGATATTTTGAAGCACGTGCTGGCTGTAAGCACCAGCCTGTGTGACAGAAAGGAAATACTCCTTGTTGCCTGCCCATAAGCAGGTGCAGCCTCAGAGCGGGATGTTTTCATAAACACAGCGTCACGCTGCTCTGTTACAGCCACGTCATTGAAATTAAAGGATCATCTTCTCGTTGCCGTCTTCTCTGTTTTCAGTTTTCTGAATTATTTTCACTGATTTCATGGCAGGAAATGCTGATCCTGTGTTGCAATAGGTAGCCCAGGCTGGAATAGTCGTTGTATCTAGTCAAGGTAAAAAATGTTCCATTAACTCCTTGCCACCTAAAGGGTCGTATTAACCAACTTCTTATTAGTGGATTCTTCAAAGCTTTCTGAAATTGATTTTTCACTCTTTTTTTGATATCACTTTATCTGACCACTCTTACACCATCTGCCTCTGGAGTACAAATAATTCCCCCAAACCCACACCGTTCTTGCACCTCTGTGGAAGAGCAGTCACTGAACGCAGCTGCTGAAGCCCTTGGCCACCAAGATGAGCGTGCTGAACTGGCTTGGACAACACCGGGGCGACTGCCTCCATCCCCCAGCTGCTGTGGGGTGGAGAAGGAGGAATCCAGTCTGGGAGAGATGGAAACAACCTGAGAGGGTGTGAACAGTTTTGTCCACCGAGGCTGAAGGAAGAAAGAGATGAATTGGTGACTTTCGAAGAGGAAACTCACCTCCGTCAACAGGGACCCAGAGGGGTCTGCAGACCCAAGGTTTCTTGATTTACACAATCTGTCCCATGGTACCTGGCAAAACACTATTCAGAAGAAACAGTCTGAAGTTGCTGCTTTTTGATCTTGACCACATCTTGTCCCCTAAAATGGTGGCTTTTGCATTTCTAGCTGGACCTGCTAAGAAAATACAGTCCATCAGTCTGGGTGCTGTAACCTGAAGGGCCAGGACAAGCGTAGCCTAAGTAGTGTAATTTCAACCCAGTGCAATTTCACTGTGGGTTTACTAAGACATCTACTTCCCTCGCAGGAATTTGTCCTTTTGAAAGCCCAAACGCACTCTCAAAATCTCCGTCCTGCGTGGGCACCTTACAACCAAGAGCTGCCTCCGCTGTACCTGGTGCTTGGATGGAGCTGAGCATAAACCAGCGTGACGTGGCTGTCCTTATTTCTCTCTCCCTTCCAGATTCAGCAGCAGTTTTTATAAAGAGCTGACCTTGCCTTTTTTCCAAGTCGAGACCTTGGAGAAGTGCCCTCTCCTCAGAGCCATGCCACCTTCCTCTGAGTGTTTGCGTCCTCCCCCCAGGAAAGGATTACAAATTATGGTGTGAATGCATTTTTTTGAAGCACACAACCTCTTCTTAGCCTGTGTTTTCAAGCAAAACAGCAGGTGAGCTTGTTAACTCCATCTGCCACTCTTCTCATGGACTCTATGTTTTTTAAACAAACTTTAATATCCTCTACTAAAGTGAAGAAGTGTTGTTTTCCAGAGGAATACCCGGAGTATAATCGTGATATACATATGTGCCCTTTAAAAAAACAAACCAAAAAACCCCCACAAAACAACAACTACCATCTGCTGCTTTCTTAGTAAACATTGTGACATTATGTCATGAACCCAATTACGCAGATCACCGGGGTGCGGACAACCGGCTGCTGCTTTTTCAAAGTAAGTGTTGAAAAGAAAGCTCTGCTTTAGGTGCAGCAGATCCATTACTGACCGTTCGTCAAAGAGCAAGGGCTCGTTTCAGCCGGCCGTGCGTGTTCCCTTACGTCAGCGAGAAGCCACCTGGGCACAACTACCTTGTTTCTTATTGACTCGTGTCATTATAGGCAGGGTTAATAAATGGCACCGCTGACTGTGACGCCTGCTCCAACCCCTCGTTCTGCGTTCTGCTGGCGCTCTTTGGCCAAGCCTGTGGAGAAATGGTGTCTTTCCCCGGATCGGCTTTTTGGCCAAATGTTCTGGCAGAGGATGCGTTGCTCAGGCTTGGTTTTAGAAATAGATGTATTTATTTAGAGAAACACCAGCCTGAAGGGCCGAGACACTGCTGGTACAGGGGAGAAAGGAGGCAGAAGAGAATTCTGTTCATATGAGGAGAAAATTTGTGATCCCCCCCACTTCCTTGAAATCTGAGGTTGGAAGTGACTGGGGAACATCAGAAGGAATGTGGGACTCAGGGGTGGTGGGAAAGTGCTTAAATTCACTGAGCAAAGGTGTTGAGAGGGATAGAGGGAGCACATGAGAAGAAAGGCAGAAAAATGGCAAAAATATTCAATGAGCATTTAAAGAACAAGGTGAGGGTCTCTCCTCCCTCTCCCCCTGCTCCTGAGAAATCAGTTTATTCATTAAAGAAGTGCTGGAAGCTTGAAAGCTAAGAACTCCAAGGTTAAGAAATGCTTGGTTTAATTTGAGCCTTTTTAGATACAAACCATCAGAAGCAGTTCTTAGTTGTGCACTAGGTGTGATCACACTGTGAGCAACATCTGCTGAGTGAATGAGGAAAGCAAGCATCTTTTAGGAAGGGAAACAAATTACGTGTCTGGAGGTGATCTATATTGCAAATCTAAGAAGACAATCGTGGTTATGATTCCTAATTCATTGCTCACGAGGCGTTGAGTCATCTTCTCTGGAAAACCTGCAGAAATCTCTGTTACACGGGGTATTATTCAGAAACAAATTTCATCCTTTTTCAAATTATTACTGGCATTGGTTTCAGCCCGATGCTTCAGGAGTCTCTAAATATCTATGGACTTAGCTTATTTTACGTTCACAGAAGGTATGGGTCAGACTCTGATCATCCCGCTTTAGTATTAGTTGTGAATCCATGTGAGGTTAATACACCTGAAATGGTTCCTGGAATGTTTTAATACCTTCCTGCTCTCTTTTCATTTTCATACATTTTCCCTTTTCAGTTCCCTCCCTACCCAAACTGACCTGCTGTCTCTTACAGATATTTTGAGCAGCAAATGTGGAGGGAAGGAAACCCCTCTGTGATAGTAGGGAACCAAACTGCTTTGATGCCCACAGCCTTCAATGGAAGGAAGCTCAGTCCAAAGCCTGTCTCGCATCTTTCTGGTGAGAAGCCACTTGAGCACACTTTGGTTTCTTGTTTTCTTTGGGTCTGGGGGTCTTTTTCTTGGTTTTTAGTTTCTTTTTGGCCCAAATGCAATAACACGCTGTGGGTATGTGTCTGTTGCACTCAGCAGGACACAAACAGGGAGCTTTATAAGGTTCCCATGACCCCTTTATTATTCAGGAGGTGTCCGTGTTTGATGTGGTGGGCACATTCTGCCCGATTCCCTACACCTGTTTGGTTCTCAGCTGAAATCCCCTGGTGCAAAACTGCAGCCCGTTGTCCTGCGCAGGCGGGTCGCTGTGAGTGGACGATGTGTTATCCCTCTGGTTGAGTAAGACCTCGATGAACTTGTATCAAAGGATTTTCTGAACTCCTTTTAGGAATTATATGGAGCAGGTGTGAGTGCCAGAGGAAGGCGGAGGCTGGTGTCACGCTTCACAGCTGAAAGCCACCCACCATCAAGGCTGCTTTTCATGGGCTCTGCCAGTATGAACCCTGCTGGAAACAGAAGACCCTCTGAGGCTACGTGGTAAGCCTGAAGGGACAGAGCAGGCTTTTGAGGGAAGAAATCAAAAACATTGGAAAAAAATCCCTGCTTCAAATCAAGGTAATTTTTATTGACTTGTAAGCCAAGGCGAGACTGCTGAAAAAACATCATGATTTACAGAAATCCTCTCCCTTGCCTTCAATGTAAGTAGGATGCTTTCCAGGTCGAACCCGTAGCATCAGTCCACCGCAGCCAAACTGAGGCAGCTTTGTAGAGGGAGCCGGTTACAATCCAGCTGTGCGGTGCGGTGAGGAGGGGGTCCGTGGCTCCCTGTCAGGTTGCACCATGTCATAGGCTGTCAGAGTGTCCTTTAAGATAGCAAGTGATTGTCCTGACTGGGAAACAAGACCGTGCTGTGTGCCCTCTTTTCCCCCAGAGGAAACAGAAATGCTTGGATTTGTCCCTTTTTGTGCTGTAGGTGTTGGGTTAGAGCTACCCAACACCTGGACTCTTTCCTCCTGGAGATCTAATGTTTGATGATGCCCTAAGGCACTAAGAATGCCTTAGAAGGGGCAGCTTGAGGCTTTGCTTCCAGCAAAATTCACAAACCACTACAACTGACAGAGCTTTTGCAGGTCTGGTTAAAGACCCATGTAGAGGTTGATGACGCTTTCTTTTAGCAAAGCAATTTTGGATGGCTCTTAGCGCTTAGGGAATGCTTATGTTCTGTGCATCCAAAAATGTCAACTGGCAAGTTATTCTTGCCACTGTGTTTCCTGAGGCACTGATTTCTTAATCGTTGCTCTTCTGCTAAAGCCTCTGTACAGCAGAAATTCCCGTGCGCTGGATGGAGGCGGTGTCTCTGGTCCAGTGAGGGGTAAACCTGAATCATGAAGTAACAGAGCTTTGGGTATCTATGCTCTATGAGCTGCTCGGGTGAAGTGTTTGGGTTTTGTATCAGATTGTTTGGTATTTTTAAGCAGGGTCACAGAATGGTAGAGGTTGGAAGGGACCTCTGGAGGTCATCTTGTCCAACTCCCCAGCTAAAGCAGGGTCACTCGGAGCAGGTTGCCTGGGTGGGATTGGAATCTCTCCAGAGAAGGAGGCTCCACAACCTCTCTGGGCAGCCTGGGCCAGGCTCCCACACCCTCACAAGAAACAAGTTTTTCCTTTCCAGACTGAGTTGGCTCTTCTGTAGTGATCCCCCCTTGAGGAAAGGGAGCCCCAGGAAAACGCTGCCATGGGAAGTTTCTCTGCTGTACACCCACTAAATGAAAGGTGGCCCCTTCCCCATGAAAATGTTGAGCATCCAGCCTCACAAGTTAAATCTGACCAGTTCCAGGATGTTTTGGTGTGCAGGTCTTTACCTGCTGCCCTGAAGGGAGTTAGGAACAAGGGAGCAGTCCTGACTAGATGTTTTGTTTTCAGCAACTGGAATTGGGGCCGAGGGAAAAACAGGAAAATAGCAGTGGTGGGAATATAATAAGCTGCTAAGAGCGGTAAACAGAGCCTGAACGACTGCCATACAAGGCAGGCTTCCTGAAAAACAAGGTAATTTCTTTGTTATGTTGGCACATCTGAAACATTTTGTAAGCTGCCTTATATATTTCTGATTACTTAAAAAATTGGGGAAGATGGGTTACAGGGTTACCCAATATCAGTGTGCTTTCTGCAATCCTAAGGCAGTAGAGTTGCAAAATTCAGAGACATTCATTTTTTTTTTTTTCAGAAGATTTGAAACAGTAGAGTGTGTAATAACAGTTGCTACCTACAAAGGGAGAAGAACGTTTTCTGCCAGTTCTTAAATCAAGGGCTGTGTTTGCAGAGGTGACCTCGGTTAAGGCTTTGCACTTCAAAGCTGTAACCTTCCTTCTGAAGTCATGTTCCTGGTAGCATTGGGTTCTGGTATTTTATTACGGAGGTAAGGGTAGGGCAGCAGAAAGGACTTCAGGCTGCTGTAAGGAAGAGGGGAGAGAGAATGTTTTGCCAGGCTAGCATTTGCCAGCCAAATGATCTGCACAGGGTTTGTAAGACCATCAGTGAATGCAAAGGACACTGAAGTAAATGCCTGAGAGAGGTTTAGATGTAAAAAAGCAGAGACAACAGGCGCTTCTTCATTTTTCCTTCTCCTGTGTCAATGGCTGGGGGCTGGAGACAGATGACAGATGCTCTCTGTTAACCCTCCTCCCTTCCTACAGGGGAGGAGAAGGAGAATAAAGGAGAAGAGACTAATGGATTGCAAAAGAAAACCAAAACAGCTTTAATGAAAATAATGATAACACGAAATACATACAAATATATACAGAACCAACCCCTCTGAAGGCAGTTGTCACTGTCACCACTGATGGTGTGGAGCGGGCACTGGGGAAGTCCCAGGCTGGACTTGGCAGCAGGTGGGAACTGGATTCAGGAACACATGGATCAGGATCAAAGGCAGAAGGGACAGAGTCCTCCTGGGACACCAGCCATTGAAGAAGAGGCCTGACCCTCATGGTCCCTCAGCTTTACACCGAACATGCCGTACACGGGATGGAATCCCTCGGTGGTCAGTTAAGGTCACCTCTCCTGGCCTCTCCTCCCCGCAGGTGCCACCTCTCACTCACTGCACCCCAACGTGGGGCACAAGATTTCGCAGTGACCTTGGTCTGCACAGGAGCA
>JAVSBS010015244.1:0-16402 GCA_033124195.1 Coracias cyanogaster | reverse complement strand
CGTGGAGATGTGGTGCTGAGGGCCAGGGGTTAGTGGTGCCCTGGCAGTGCTGGGGGAACGGGTGGACTCCATGATCTTAAAGGTCTCTTCCAACCAAAATGATTCTATGATCTGCCTGGGGGTTGAGCTGTGCTTCCTAAAACCCCGGGGATGTCCAGGAGCGGACACCCCCGCACCCCCGCTCTTGCAGCCCCATCTGTGGGGTGATGCTGGGCGTGGGGCTGTGAGGCGGGGGCAGAGGAGGGCAGCCCTGGCAGGCTGTGTCCTGGCACACATCCCGGCCCTGGTGGCACCGGCCCTGCCGAGGCAGGAATTTGGCCCGGCTCTCGGCGAGGGTCCCGCTGCACATCACCGCCCCGACAGCTCCAGCCCCTGTTGCACACCGCGGATCGGCTTCATTTCATCCAAACAAAGCAGCGGTTATGAGCCGGGGCAGCTGCAGACGACTCCCGCTCCCAGCCAAGCCCCAAGACGGGCTCAGACAGGATCCTTCACCCTCTGCACCCTGCGTGCTGCCTCGCTCTGTGGCTGGCCTCGCCACATGGATCCAGGCTGGGATGCTCCCAAATCCTGAGGGACAGACTGGTGGTAGCACGTCTCAGCTCCGGCTTGGGGGAAGCACTGCAGCAGAAGCAGAGGATGAGCATCCCTCCAGCATCTCCTCGGCACCCTCTAGCATCTCCCAGTATCTCCATCATCTCCCAGCACTGCCTCAGCATCCCTCCAGCATCCCTCCAGCATCTCCTAGAATCTCCCAGCACACTGCACTGCAGCCGGGGCTCCATCAGGTGCAGCCAGGGTGTGTTGGGATGCAAGGATGGGCAGAGATAGGACGGGACCATCGCTGGCAGACAACCTGGGACGTTGCGCCTGTGTCGCTCCACGCAAGGTCTGGCTCTCGGGCGCTCGCTCTCTGTTGCTCTGAGCTGGTGTTAAGCCTCCGTCTCCTTTGTTACAAATCTATACCAGAGACAGAAAGCCTGCGAGGAATGCGGTGTTCCAACACAGAGGGCTATAAATCTCAGCCTTTGTTGTGCTTGGGCCTCGCTAAATCAGTGCTTTTCCCTCTGAATATTAATCTCCTCTAAAAGTGCTGACCGGTGCATCTTTCCCCAGCAGCTTTCTGCGGAAGAGGCTGACGCAAGGGCCAGGGCTGCCCATGGCACGGGAGACGTTTCCAACCAGCATCCAGCAGAAATCCCCCATCTCCCGGGCGAGCGGCTGCCCCGGCACCGGCTCGGCATCGCTGCCAGGATGGCGGCACATGCGGGTGCCATAAACCTGGCTCCGAGCCGGGATCAGCGATACCACGGAGATGCCGGGGGGACGGATAAAGCGGTGGAGGAGCCGGGGAGGCCTGGAAGGTGTTTGGCATCAGCATGGCTGGAAAAGCTCTCCCCACGCCAAAGCACACACGGCCTTGGATCTCTGCAGCGTTTAATTTGCCCGATGTTGCAGAACAGAATCCAGTGATTTATGGGGCTCTGCTGGGTTCGTTTCCTCTGCTCGCTCGGGGGGTCATGTAGCAAAACTGCTGACTCTCCTCTCTCTGCGCCTGGGGGGTGAGGGGGTCCTGGGGAGGTGCCTGGGGTCCCGGCACACGGGGCAGAGCTGAGACTTGGGCACGTGCCGCTGGCCCTGGGGACCAGAGCTCCTCTCCTGGGCTGGGAACGAATAGATGCGGCGCTTGAGGATCTGGTGTAGTGGTTACAGAGATGCTGGGACAGAGGTTGGACTTGATGACCCTGGAGGTCCTTTCCAACCATAATGATTCTGTGATTCTGTGTGATTATGTGAGGTGGACCCCCTTCCCCCCCCAAAGCCCTGTGGCAGCCGACAGCATGTGAGGGCTGGGGGGAAGCAGCTGGGGCGTGGATTTGGGGCCTGAAAATGGGTTTGTTTAGAGATGTGTCAGTGGCCCGAGACTGCTCTGGGTTCATCCACCTCCGCCTGGCCCCGGTGCCTTGTTCCCCCCAGAGAAGGGGCTTTATTCACCATGTTTCTCACTTCCAGGCTAAACACCAAAGCTGGAGACCCTGCGCCTGGCTGGGGGTCACCAAGGAAAACCAGGGCAGAGGGAGCCCCGGCTTCCAGATCCTTCTAAATCATAAAACACAGGAGGAAAACAGACCCGAAGCGACCCCTCACACGCACACCAGCATGGCATGGTGATGGCGGAGTGCGGCCGGGAGGATGGGGCTGTGGGCAGCACCTTGGCTCGCCCTTGGCTCGCCCGGCCGGAGCGCAGTGCCCAGGTGATGCCGCAGGCTCCCCGCCAGCTCCTCTTCGCTCTCCATCTGCAAAACCTCTCAGCAGAAGAATGTGCTGCTCCCTCGGCGGCAGGCGCAGGCTGGCTCTGCCTTCATCCCGCCCAGGACACCTCGCCAGCCTCCTCCTCTCCCTTGCCTGGAGCAGCGGCTGCTGGGCAGGAGCCTCCCAAGGGAGCTGCTGGAAGCAGGATGGGGTCGGTAGGCAGCAGGGACAGCTTGCTGTGAGCTTGCTGGGGGCTGAGCTGAGCTGAGCTCCAGAGCTGGGTTCCCGCCATGGCCCTGGGCACCAACTGCCCCTTCCCATGTTAATTACTGTTAATGACCATAAAACCAGCAGGGACGAGACATCCTCGCGCTCCCGCACCTCGGCCAGGTAACTCGCAGCTCCTGACACCCCTGAGACGCTGCTGAGGCTGCAGAGCTGAGCAGCTCGCCTGGATCTTGGGTTCCCAGGCAAAATAGGTTGAGTTTAAGCCCCCCGGTTTAAGGCTGGTGGCAGTGGGTGAGTTTCAGGCTGCAGGGCTGGGAGGATGCTGGACCTTGGTAGATGGACCTGTCCCTGGCCAGGAGGCATCTCTCCGCAGTACGGGATGCTCAAGGGCTGCCGGACCTCTTGGACAAAGCTGCTGCTCCTCTCTGAGCTGTATCCCATCATTTCACCTCGAGCTTCCCTAGCCAGTCTCTAACCACCGCCGGGAAGTGTTTGGGTGGGTTCAGAAGTTGGAGCAGTCACAGACCTGGAACACTTGCAGGAGAAGATGACTTCCCTCATTATCCTATATTAGGTGGTGTAAGATGTTCTCCTACGATGTATTTAAGGACTCTTCCAGCGGCAGTCTTTCAAGGGAACATTATCCTTTGCAGGAAATTAAGGGTATTATCTCAGTAATTTTCTGCCTACCTCTTGCAGCAAAGACCAGAAAAGCTCCTGACAATTTGGAATTCAACTCCAGATCCTCCAAACACCCTGAAAACTTTCCAGGCTGCCGCAGTAACATGGTGCTCCCAATGTGCATGGGCAGGATGAGGCCGTTTCTCCCTCTCCCCCTCCTCTGGAGGCAGGACCCCCCCTTTGCTGGGCAACCAGACCCATGAGCTCTCGGTGATTTACACGTTGCCCCCCCGGGACCACTGTGCTCTGAGCAGGACCCCTGGCAGGGGGGGTCTCCTCTGGCTCCAGCACCCCAGGATGCCAAGCCCCTGATTTTTGCAAGGGGGGAATGGTTCCAAAAGCAAAGCCCTGCTCCCCTGACAGAAGCCCCTGGGAGGGGCGGGCCGCTCCCACCCCCAGAGAACCCTGGGCTGGGTGGGGCTCTGGGTGGGTCCCTTAAATCCAGAGCAGGAGAAGGGCTCTGCCCCACAGCCGCCCCACAGCCTGCAGCCCCCCGTGAGCATCCCAGGCACCCCCGGTAAGTGCTCCCCAGCTCTGGGGCTCTGCTCTTGTCCTTATTATTGCTGTTTTCTAGTGAATGGGGTTGTTTTTCTCTTGCACAGCTGATGCTGTGAAAAGGGCCTGGGGGGGGTTTTCCTGCAGCCCCTCGCTCCTGCCCAGGCAGCGGGGCCGCTGGCAGCAGGGGCTCCTCTGGAGATGTTGCTGCTGACCTGCTGCTGTGAACTCCCGTTCCCGGCTGTTGGGAAGCTCCATGTGTGGCCCTGGCTTCGCTGGGGGACTTTGGCTTGTGGTTTCACTCCAACCCCCTCGCCCGCAGAGTCAGGAGCTCAGACAGTCCCGGTAACTCAGTGTTAGTGACTCCTCTCCTTGTAGGTAGGTTAGAAAACAGGACAGCGGTGATTCTACAGCTCCAGGACGGAAAACTCCCTTCTCTGTGCTCCCGGCTCTTGGGTTTGGGTCTGAAGGGACCTTAAAAAGTCATCTCGGCCTGCAGCGAGCAGGGACACCTGCAACTAGAGCAGGTTGCTGCACCGGTGCTCGGATAGTTCTGGGAGCTGGGAATTCCTCGGTGCTGGTGGGCACCTGCAGCCGGGCTCCATCCAGGGCGCTTCTGGGTGACGCTCCCTCCTGTGGCCAGTTGCCCCTGGAAATACAATGCCTCAGCCCAGCTGTGCCACCGGCCCAGGGAAGCTGTGGAGGCTCCTTCCCTGGAGTTGTTCAAGGCCAGGTTGGATGGAGCCTTGAGCAACCTGCTCTAGTGGGAGGTGTCCCTGCCATGGCAGGGCTTGGAACAAGATGATCTTTGAGGTCCCTTCCAACCCAACCCATTCCATGATTCTCTGATCCTGGCTGAGATCCGAGGGCAGCAGGATGAGCACCCAGACTGGGCAAGATTTTTCTCCTTTTAACGAGTTTTGCAGCTTTGTCCCTGCCCGCCCCGGGACAGCCCGGAGGGAGCGGGGGCTGCGGGGCTGGAGCCGGGGGGTGGTGGGCTCCCCAACAAGCCTATTTCGGGGTTTCTCGGTGTGGGAGCTGCCCGGTGCTGCTATCTGCCGGTGGGCAGCGGCAGCGGCTCGGAGCAGCCCGGGCACGGTGCGGGGGTGCCCGGGGGGGTCCCGCTTGGCTGAGGTTTATCTGTGCATCATTACTGCACCTTGTTCTAAAGAAACACGGTGCCTGGTAATAGTGATGTAAAAAAGCATCAGTTGCTGGCAAAGAGTGCGGGTTAGGGGCAGGATCGTCGGCAGTGATGGAGTTGTTCTCTGGATCCGCTGGCGCGGGACTGGGATCGATCCCTGGGATCGCGTTATCGCGAGCTGAGCCATCCCTCCACCCTAGGGCTGGCTCTGGCTGTGGTTACCCAACAGCGGCCAAGGAGGTCACGGCCGTGACGGAGCTTTGAGTAACCTCATTTAGTGGGAGGTGTCCCTGCGGTGGCAGGAGGGTTGGAATGAGATGACCTTTGAGGTGCCTTCCACCCAGTCTATAGTTCTTCAGCACTTCAAGAAATCCCAGTTACCCTCAGCCTGGTTCCCTTATCAAAACCCTGATGTTCCTCCTGCCTGCGATGGCCTCGCTTTGCTGTGGTTTAGTGAGGCCGGAGACTTTTTTCCCCCCACGTAGCTCTTCCCCCTTACCTTGAATTCAGGAACTCCACCTCCCTATTTACACGCGTTAGCCAGCACACAGAAATTATCTGCCTTCTTTTACTTCTGCACACAAATCTCAGCGCTCAACACCTGCGAAACCTTGCACTGAACGTTCATACTCGGCTCTTCAGGGGGATGAAACGTTTTCCTGGACCTGCAGATGCTGTCAGGTCCCAGCTCTGCTCAAGTGACAGCAGCGGTCAGAGCTGCCGAGGGACAGAGCAGCAGCCAAAGGCTACTCCAGCTCAGCCGGCGAAGCCCGGGCCCCCAGCAACACCCCACCGAGGCAGAGGGGACGCTTGAGCAATGCGTTACTTTATTGAAATAACGTTTGTTCTCATTTACCTGTTAAATACAAACATCCAGCTCATCCTACAGGTAGGGAACTAAGGGCACCGCAGCCGCTCTGCGCTGCCGCGACAGCCTGAAGTCACTGGTGAAAGTGCTGGTGAGTCCTGACCGGGCAGGACTGGCGTTCATGGAGTGCGATTGTTCTAAAGGCTGCCTGACCTCTAGCACAGACATTTCATTCTACTTAGCACCAAGTCTAACTTTAATTTGCAGTCAGTATAAATAGATGTATTTAAAACCCATCATGTTGAGTCATTTCTGAACAATTATTTAGGACAAAGTAAAAAAAAATCACAAACGCTAAAACCAGCTTTTCAGTATCCTCCTATGGAGTGTACCAAAAACCAGCCGCCACCGGAGTGTGCGAGGAATCTTTTTGTCAAGTTCGGGAGGTCTGGAGCGCTTGGGCCTGAGGAGGTTCCACCTCACAGCTGGTCACACCCAACGCGTGGGGGTCCCCAGGCTGGCACCTCCCATGACCCGGCAGGATCCTAGAAATGCCACTCTCTGCCTTCCAGACCAACGCCTGGCGCCTGCCGCAGCTCTCCCTGATGGGTGTGAAGGCTCGTGGGGTGGGAGCCATCCTCTTCTCCACCCTGCTCTCCTCCAGCAGGTCCTTGGGTGTTCCTGAACAGCTGAGTTCAACCCCAGCACTGAGGAGAGCGCTGGTCCTCGCTCTGCTGGGCTTGTTCTCCTGGGGGCAGACGGGGCGGTGGAACAGACACGACGGCTGCATGGGCCGCTCTCTGCTCTAGTTACTGGTTAAACCATGCTGGGGAGGATCAAGAGCCTGTTTTGCGCCAGCGGGATGAGCTGCGGCCCTGGGTACGGTCCTGCAGAGGATCGCAAGCTGCAGGACAGGCTTCACTGGGCCCCCAGCCCGGCCTGTGACAATGAAAAGCTGCCATTTCTAAGGTTTAAGAGCACAAACACCTGGCCAGTGACGGCAGCACCATCACAAACGTATTCACACCACCAGTTGAAATGGTGGGGTCGGGGCTCCAGCGCAGACGGAGCACCAGTGCCACCCAGATGGCCGTAGCGTGGCCTGGAGCAGAGAGAGGGGCCTCTGGGGGCTACTGACACCTTTTTGGGTAAAGCGGCCTCCTGGAACATCCCCCTTCCCTTCCGAGGGGGTGCAGAGATGAAGCTCTTCTCTCCGTGCCAGACAGTCCTCGCTGGCCTCAGGCTAGGCGCCGTTGGCCTTGCTGCTCTGAGACGCTTCCATTTTAGTCTAGGGGGAAGAGAAAGTTGCAGATTTTAAGCCAGTACCAATACAAGCGCAGCTTGAAATTCAAAACCTTTTTAGGCATCTTCCCATTTACTAAGGAAAGCTGCTCTGGAGAGTAACAGCTGACGAAGAACAGCATTCTTGAGGGTAAAGGAGCATTCTCCTGTCAGTGAAACTCTGGACTCCCAAGCTCGCTTTAAGTGGGCATCCCAGACGCGTACAGAGGCAGCTGCAGCGCAGTCGAATGCAGTTCTCGTCCACAGTTTCTCCAGTTGCTCTCTGAACTTCACTTTCACAACGTCACGGAGTACAAACTTCCACAGTTTGCCCGTAAGTTGTGTGAAGAACAACCTCCTTCAGGCAGTCTCAGGACTTTGAACAGCTTACCTCTCGTGGGGGAGGCTTCACTGACGCTTCTGGGACCGGCAATTTCTCTGCTGGCTGAGACACAAACTCTTCATTCTTTAAGGAAAAAAGCAGCTTTAAGTCACAAAACCCTCTCAGAAAACAAAGCTCCGGCTACACCTCGTACCATCCCCTCTCCTTTCTGAGTCGGGCCGTGCCCTGCAATGCGTTTATGAGAGCTCCGTGTCGCCACTTTCACCATTGCCCCTCCTCGACGGAACAAAGCTATTTGGAAATATTTCTAGCAGCTGACTCAACATTCTCCTTTAATTTCTGTTGCTGCTTTTATCAGCTTGGACTAATCTAAGGAATTTACTTTGCTGGGAACCACATGCGCTTCCTCACTCTAGCTACGTTGGCTCTTTTGGTCCTGGATGACTCGGCCCAAGTTCAGGAGAGCTGAAAACAAGTCACCTGTAACTGGCTTCTCTGAGCTAAAGGCACCCGGACCGAAGTCTCTGTATTTATGTGAAAAAAGCAACTGAGAAGCTTGTGGGGGCTCCAAACCACATGAGACGATGCTGACGTGCCCTGTGCAGTGCTGCCCGACGCTGGGTTTCATCCAGCTTTGCCCACATGCTCATTTTCCTACTGGAGATTGCTGTTTTCTAACCTTTCTTCCCTGTAGACTAGGGGCAGGATCCACCAGGGTCTCTTGACCTTCAAGAACGGATGTCATCATCTCAGCAGTCTCACCTATCTACGGAAGAACACACACTTCAGCAGAGTCATAACTTCAGCCCACTTGGAGGATCAAAGAACAAGATCCGCATCACAGAGCTTCATCTTTATAATGGGTAATGGCTAAACTATTAACCTGAAAGTTTTATTCAAACAACTCACCTTGTTTTGTGGAACTGGAACAGTTTGTGGCTTTACATCTATTAAGTACAAGGCACGGGAAAGCAGGAGCAGAGAAGGTGGAACGTTCTCTTTTAAATGCAGATCCAGCCACTGTTAGGAGAAAACAAAAGAAGTGATTTCATACTGGCTTTATGTCAGCGCTGAATCACACAGCGCTCTCTGTCCTTCAAGAGCTTAAAGCTATCTGGAGTTTGGCTGATACGGTTCCAAGTTACCACCATGAGAAGAAAGAGTTGGGAAGAGTTAGGAGTACTGTATGGGATAGACACTGGAGAGGTTTCCAGCTACTGGTGAGGTACCAACATCGCTACCAACGGCAAACAGTAGAAGCCACGTTGAGTTCTCCACAGCTTAGCTGAAGTACGGCATCTACAGCCGTACCTGTCATCTGCTGGAATGGTCAAAAAAGACGAGTGTTGGCTCTACCACAAGTCTTGGCTACTTTAGAAGCTTAAACATATTCTGCCCCATCTCACTTCATCTTGCTTCCAGCTGGCCCTGGTGCTACTTGGTTTTCTCTTTAGTCTCAGACACAAACCGGCTACTTCATGCCTTAAAGCTCCGCTCTGAAGGTGAGGATCTAGAAGCGCTTGCAGGAACTCTGTGGAAGTGCCTGCTCTGTCCAAACCCGGCGTGTCACGCTGTCCCAGCAGGAGCCTGGTCAAACCAGAGCCGAGCAGAGCGTACTCGCCTGTCGGAGCTGCTCCTTCAGCTGCTCCTCCGAGAGACCCAGCGATCGCATCCCACGGGCTCTGCACGCGCTCTGCAGCTCAGATACGCTCAGGCCGTTGACTCCTTCCGTGGCAATCATCTGAAATGAAAAGGAATGTTCCCGTCTAGGCACAGAATAGGCCAAAGCCCCAGTGGTACTCGATGAGCTTGAGCCCAAAGCAACATCCGTTTAGGTAAATACGTGTAAATTCACACCAATACAAACCTGAGGCAGAACTGACTTTGTAGAGAATTCCTTCTGTCCCTGAACACTGACAGTCTTCAGCTACAGAGGATGATCTGATCCTGATTATTTTGGTTTTCCCCAAGTACTGAGAATTTCACTTTCACATGTGATCCTACAGGTTTGAAGGATTCACTCGCAGATGGGTGACCCTGAGAACTGCCAAGACCGTGGGTTTTAAACCAAACCTGTGGGCAGCTGCACATGGCTTTCAGTTCTGACTAGCAACAAGTTTTCAGGTCTTTCCGGAAAAAAAACCTTCCCCTTTCTCTGTGTCATAACAGGATTCTGAACACCATTTCAAATGACAGCTCCTACACAATCATAACATGGAGGCTGCGAGGACTTTGGGAGGTCCCCAGTCCAGCCTCCTGTCCAAAAGAGGCTTAACTTTAAAGTTTCCTTACATTTCTCAGCCTCTTCCATGTATGCTTTGAGCTGCTCTAGGGATGGGGATTTCACCACCTCCAGACAACCTGTTCCACTGCTTACCCGCTCACTGCATTTCTTTTTTTTTTTTTGTATGAAGTTGGAATTTCCCTTGCTGCAACTTATGACACCAGTACGTGTTGTCCTTTCGCTGCACACCTCTTGGTCTGGCTCCGTTCTCTAAATAACCACAGCAGAAAACTTGACGCAGGTTCCCTCCTCCGGGCTAAATAAATCCAACCACTTTATAAACAAATAACATAAACTCACACTGAATTCAGTTGGCTAAAATCTGGCGTTTCCATCCAATATTGATTCTGGAATTGGAGCCTCCCTTTTTTTATGAGTTAGCACAGCTCCAGAACAAAACCAGCAGGGTGTTCTAACACTGCCGACACCTGCGGTGCCTCGCAGCGAGGGTGCAGGGAGATGAACCCTCGTTCTGTTTTTTTTCTGGAATGTTTCATGGGAAGAATCCAGCTCCCATCAGTATTAGACTTCACATCTGCGGATGGGGTGCGGGCAGCGCCTCACAGAAAGCAGGCGGTGACTCGGAGGGCAGAGCTGGAGACTGCGAAAACCAGACTGACCAAAGCAGTTACATCTGCGCTGTTTTAAACTTACTTCATCGTCTGCCTTGATGGTTCTGAGTCGCAGCAGGAGCTGAAAGCGGAGCAGGTTGTTGGTGCCAATGGGCTGCAGCTCAAGCAATTTGCAAAGAGCTACCAACTGCGGCCGTTCCAAGTGCTCCAGGGTCAGCTCGTCCTCAAAGAGCTTGGAGAAGCGTACGATCTCCTGGGTGCTGGGCTGATGGCCGGTGTGACGGATCTAAACAAAGCAGAAGCATCAGAGCCAACAGCCAAACCTAAACAGAACCACCTTGTGAATCCTCTGAGGATGAAGCCCCTCCTGCTCCTCACGCTGGTGTTCCTGTCTCTCGATGGAAACAGGATAATGTACTTAGAAGGCCAAAGTGACAGGACAGCTCGGAGCTGTCAAACCTCTCTATCTTTGTACAAATCCCTTATTCTCTGCCCCAAACAGCAGCACTACAGCTGGTGTAAGCTCTGCTGCTGCCATTTTACCTGGTGCACATAAGAGGAGAACTGTCTTCCTTGTCCCGTATCTGCTTTGTTCCTTTTGGCCATCTCTGCAATGGTCTCCTGCAGGAACTTGGCTAACTCCAGCTTTGCATTTAATTTCTTTTTCTGCTTTTCTTCCTTCATTTAGGGAAAAAAAAAAAAAATTAGAAATTCCCCTTAAAAATCAGAAGTAGGGGGATTCTGGGAAAGAGATGAAACTACTTCAGCACTGGTTACTGCAGAACACCAAACTGCTGTGAGCTTCCCTACTGGTTGCTGCGTACCTGCAGCCTTCAAATTCTGCTGTTCTGAGCAAGCTCAGACCGCCTGACCCAGGCCTGGCGTGAGGCTGATACTCGCTCAAGCAGCAGGCAGGAAACAGCAGCTCTGTGTGCAGTTGTACAGAAGTTCTAACACATTCTACAACTTCAGAAAGGATACAAACCTTTTTTGACTCTGTCTCGAACGTCGAGGGCAGCATTTCAGGGAAGAGTTTCAAGAATACAGGTAACAGAAATTCCATGAAGGGCACAATGACAAACACCAGGAAGGGAACCAGCCGGAAAAGATCTGCGCAAGTTCTCAGCAACTGTACAGAGAAGAGCAGAAGTTACGATTCAACCAGACACCAAAAAACTGTTCCAAAGAAGTGTGGAAATCGAGTGGTTAAACTTCTAATACCACGGTAAGATTGCAACACCTCATTGCAGCAAGCTGTTTGTCCATCCAGCCCTTACCCTTCGTCTCTCCCTCCTCGTTAGGACCTGACCATGCAACAGCCTCCACACCATCCTGGCAGCCACCTTGGTGTCAATCCACAGCAAGTGGAACCCATTGTAATAGTGCTTCAGCTCATCCACGACTTTTTGCCGCACAGACTTCTTCCCCACGGCAGCGTCTACGGCTTGTTTTGCGGGCGCTGGAGCAGGCTTCGTGCCGCGGGTCGGAGCTCCATCGCGGAGGGCCTGAGGCAGGCAGGCAGACGTGCGGAACGTTCGCAGGGCCGTGGCCGGGGAGCGAGGCAGGCCGGCGCCCAGCCCTGCGCAGCGCAGCGGTGCCTGCCTCTCAGAGCCTCTTACATGAGTTCGGCTTAAATGAGAATCCGCGAGTTGGACCAAAGCAACGGCTGGAGACTTGGAGCGTGCCAGAAGATGGGAGCCTCTGAAACTGGAGAGGAATTTAGGCAGGTAACGGCGCACTGTGGTTAAGGTACGTTACACGCAAATTCATGTTCTCAGCGCCAAATTAATCCTGTGAGATTGATCTTGTGGCTGCCTCCGTACCTGTGATTCTGACCCTTTGGCAATAGATAAAACATTGAGAATTTCTCCCATGCTAATGACTTTTCCTGGGGAGAAAAATTCAAGACTTCAGACTTCCTCCAGGAAGCCCCTTCTACAACTGCATTGGCTAAAATTTGCCAGCTGCAAACAAAAAAAAGCCAAAGCCCCTTCTCCTCTCACCAAGTGCGTATAACAGAGTTCTCTGTATTTCCTCTCTCCCCCAGCAACGTCAGTCGGAAAAGACAGGCTGACACCGGAGAGAGGTTCGACAAAAGATTTTATAAAAGAGCTAAGACCTCGCAGACTGCTGCGCGCCATGACAACTGCTGAAATCCCTTAGTTTTAGATAAACCAAACTTTGTACTTCTCATCTTTAGCCAGGTCACCTTTTACAGAAGCGCTCTGGTTAGAGCATTGACATCACACCAGCAAACAGCGGGACAGCACCGGCCAGCGTCAATAAATCACCAACAAGCGCTACCGTGCTGGGGAACCTCCCGGCTGCCGCAGGCGTGCTCACCCCCGGCCCGCCCCAAGGAGCGGCAGCAATGCCGGTAAAACCCAGCCCACGGCTTACCTCGACCTGGCTATTGCGAGGAGCGAGCGGCAGGCCATGGTGCCCCGCGGTCACCGGCTGGACGCGGGCAGCGGAGGGTCCCTCATCCCCGGGGCGCCGCGGGGGGCCCTGGCTGGGCCCGCCGGGCCTCTGGCACATCACCTTCCCGCTGCCGGAGGGGCGAGGGGAGACGTCAGCGGGGCGGGCGGGGAGATGGGGCCCACCGGAGATGGGGCCCACGGGGGACGGGGCCCAGTCTCGCCCCCGCTACCCTCCCAGCCGCCCCGGCCCCGCTGCCCGCCTCGATCCCCGTCCCCCCGCTCACCACCGGCGCCGCTCCCCGCGACGGGCCCGGTTCCGGTTCCGGTCTTCCCGCGCTGTCCCATCACACCCCGCGCGCGGCGCTCTAGCCCGCCGAGCCGCGCTCTATGGTTCTCACGCCATCACGGTGCGTCACGGCGCCGCCGGCGGAAGCCAATCAGAAGGCAGGGCTGCGGCTCCGCCGGGGGGTCAGCCAATGGGAGCGGGAGGGCGGGGCGGGGCTTGACCCGAGGTGCCCTCTGGGAAGGGGCCGCTCATTGGCCGCGAGAGCGGGGCGGTGCCGTGCGGAAGGGCGGGCCTCGAGCGGTGATGTCACGGGCCGGTGCGTGACGCCATCGCGAGGCGGTGGGGCTGTGTGTGACGTAAGGGAGGGTGAGGAGGGGCCGCGCCCGGGATCGGCCTGAGGAGGCGGGAGCCCTGAGACAGAGACCGGGGCGGCCTGAGGCCTGCGCTGAGGCCTGCGCCGGAAGTGAGGCCTGAGGTGAGGCCTGAGCCAGGGCCTGTGCTGGGGGCGCCTCCCCGGCCCGGTGCCGGCTCGGGGTCGCGGGGCCCTGCGGCTCCCTCCTTTCCCGCACCCCTTCTATTACTCCTCGTTAGCGTTGCTGCAGGCGGCCCCAGTGCACTCCGGGGATGGGCGGCGCTCCTGTCCCACAGGCGAGGCCAGAGCGGCTCCGCTGGCAGCGTATCTTCACCTGTGTCTTTTCGTTGCTGTTTATGTAGCACCTGGAGAGCGGGCGAGAAACCGGGAGCCATGCGCAGAGACGGGCTCCGGGCCGGAAGGGACGCTCTGGTTCAGCTCTGCACATATGCTGCCTCCCGTGAAGCCTTGGCTCGAGTTCTGGCAAAAGGTAGGAGAGCCTGTTGAGCAGGTGACTCGCACGCTAATGTCGTTTCGTTGGCAGCCACGTTGGATGTTTCCTGGTGCATTTATTGGGTTTTCCAAAGGGAAAACACTGCTGGTAGTTGAGCAGCCCACGCTATGCAGCAAAACCCTGGTAGTATCCCTTGATTTTTTTGTGCGGAACAAAACTTTGCTTTTATGTGAAAGGTTCCTGTTTAAGTGATTGCAGTTTGTATCTATATATAGAGCAGAACATATTCTGAGCAGCTGTGTGTACGCCGGGCGTGTGAGAGTAGTGTCTCCTTGTGTGTGTTATCGCCTGAGAACAGCTTTGCACGGAATTAGGTGTCAGAAGGAACTTTCAAGCCCAGACGTGTTTGAGAGAAATATGCTGGGTCTGCAGGTCTGATGAAACACAGAGGCAGCTGGAGAAATGTTCTCTGTAGGTGACAGGACACGCGGGCTCCCAAAATGTCTTCTGTGTTTGAGAGACTGGTTTGGAAAAAAACATTTTATTGCCTACAATGAAAAAGGTTTGTAAACCTTTGGTGACTTTACTAATGGGTGCCTAAACAGATGAACAGTGTTTAAAATAGAGAATAAGATTGGGAAAGATGGGTAAGAAACGGGACAGAAAGCTCCCAAAGTTGCTGTGTTTTCCGTCGGCTGCAAAGGATGTTTCCCGCAAAGGGCTGGTCTCCAAGTCCTTTAAGTTTTGAAAAAAAAAACCCACCCCATCATTAATCCAAATACTTCTGTACTGTCAAAAGAATCTCTGCATTGTTACTGCAGACCGTGTAACAGCACAATTTAGTTCCTGTGGCTTTATTCTGCCAGAGTTGGTTCTGCGGAACCACCTCCCAGGGTCGCAGGGCAGGGGTTTGTTTTGCTCTGGGAGAGGCTCTTGCTTGAGGAAGTGACAGAACAGGAAATCAAAACTAGAGGAGGAGGCACGTCTAAGCATGGTTATAGCACGTCTTCAGGAGTTTTCTTCTGCCCAGTCAAGGGCTGGACGTTCCTGTTTCAGAGGAGGCAGAGAGATGGGTGCTCCCTGTGCTGGGCCTTGAGGAGACTCACTCAAGTGGCCCTTGGCGACGCTGCCGGCTCAAAGCCCTGTCAGAGGGGTGCTCTTAGAGCCCCCTGCGCGACGCCACCCCCTCTTTGGGCCACAGGTCGTTTGTCCAGGAGCAGGGTTTGGTTCTGAACCTCTCTGAAAGGCGCCGGCAGCGCCGTTTGATGGGGAGCGTTCCTCAGGCGCGCTGTGATCGTCCAAGAGCTTGGTTTGAGCAGCGGGTGATGATCTGGAGCTGGAAGTGCAGCACCTGGGGTCCCGTGTGCCTGTGGAGTGGCAGGAGTGGGCGTTCCGAGGGCCGGGTACCGGCGGGTTCGTCAGCACTGTGACCCTGATTACTGTGATGGTGAGCTCCTCTGGGAGCCGGTGACGTCCTGTAGTCCCTGCGCAGGAGAAGCCAGGCGGTGTTGACCGGATCCCATGTTCTGGTTCATCCGGGCCTCCTCCGGGGTTGGGAAAGGTGGAGCTGCTGCCGTGCTGCTTCCCTCGTCCGCACCCAGCTCTAGCTCCGCTGTTTCCCAACCCACAGATTATTTCCAGTGACAACCATCAGGAGCTGGGAAAGGCAAAGCGAAAGGAAACTGAGCAAGAGGAAAACGGGGGGGAAACCTGTAATTCCTGTCGGTTGTCAAAGGAACCGGAAAGAAAATTAATTCTCATCCTGTGACTACTCCAGGCATCGCAGAGCATCAGCACACCCCACTGATTAATATTAATGCTTAATACTAAGCATTTAGGATTTACAGAAGGGAGAGGAAACAGGAAGCCTCTCCTAGGCCACCTCCATTTCTGGTGCCTGGGTTTCAGGAGGAGGAGAACCACCTTTTGAAGTCACTTGTGACATCAGTTCCCCCACCCCACAGAAGAGGAGCCCTCCTCCCGCAGCCTCCGCTCCCTGGCTGGGGGCAGTGGATGTGGAGCCGGTGCTGGGGCTTGGCTGGAGCCCCAATTCTGCAGGTTTCATTCTCTGACTTGTTCGGGTGCCGGTGACGGGTGTCACCGCGAGCGGGGTGAAGATGTCCCCGCTGGCCTGGGTGACCTTTCAAGGTCCCTCCCCGCCAGCCTGTGACGTTACCATCCCATCTCGCTGACTCTCCATTCTCAGGTGCATTTCCCCGGTTTTTTTCCACCTTCCTGTTTTTTGCCTGCACCTCGGTTGCATTTTTTTTTTCCCCCCTCCCCCGGCGAGGGAAAGCCCCGGGGGGCAGCGGCGGAGCGGAGCTGAGGGCGGACACCCCGCGCATCGCGTGGCGGCCGGGCCGGGCTCCCCCGCCCCGCTCCCGGTTCTCGGTCCCTCCCCTCCCGCCCCCTGCGCCGGGGCCGCGCCGGCCCCCGGTGGCTCGGCCGGGAAGGCTGCGGCAGCGGGGACCGCGGGGGGTTGTTGAAGGGCCAGGAGCGCGGTCCTGAGAAGTCAGCACCCTTTCTTTATTTTCTTCTTTTTTAAAACTTTTTTTTTTTAACCTCCCCCCCCAGTCTTTTCCTTTAAAATCAGAGCGCGAAGTTCCTGTCTCCTCTCGCAACCCGGAGCGCGATGGCATCCATCCCCAGCCGGAACCACACAGCGCAGGCTCCCGGCATGGAATCATGGAATCACAGACTGGTTTGGGTGGGAAGGGGCCTTTCAAGGTCATCGAGTCCAACCCCCCTGCAGGGAGCAGGGACATCTGCAACCAGAGCAGGTTGCTCAGAGCCCCGGCCAA
>JAVSBS010015242.1:79411-101069 GCA_033124195.1 Coracias cyanogaster | reverse complement strand
CACCTGGGTGAGGGCAGAGCCACAGAGACACAGGTGGGCCAGGTTCTGCCTCTGGAACATGAAGCCAGTGAGGGAAAACAAAACATTCTGCTAGGTTGTGACTCATTCACAGGTCAACTCCAACTCAGGGCCCACAGCTCAGGCCCCAGCACTTAAGCCAGCATATCCCCAGCACTTCCTATCCCCCTGCCTCCTCCCCCTCCAGCACTGCACAGTATAGGAGCTGCAACAATCACCCAAAAGAACATAATTACAGAAAAACTCAGCTACTTTCATGCCTAGTATAAAGCACTCTGGTCATGCAGAATTAACCACGTGACCATGGCTGCAGAGAGCTTAGCTCAGCCTTCACACTGTCCCAGCAGGGCTAGCCCTGAGCCAGTGCTGCAGAAAGCCACGGCAATGCACCAGCAGGACCACTTCATTGCACTAGCACAGTGAACACTGAATTTCCTCCCACCCCCAGATGCTGTGTAAATGGAAATATTCAACACAAAGGGTTTGACTCTGCTCTCACTCTTTCCAGTGTAAATCAATAGTAACTGTATTGGAGTATAATGAGCCATTACAGTCAGGATCAAGCTGGCAGGATATATGCAACAGAAGTACAATGTAACACGATTCTTGAAATTAAATATTGGCTACCATTTATAATTGCATGACAGCTCATCTTTGGATGGCTTGTTGAGCTCTAGGCACACTAACCTATGGATAAAAACATATTTGTAGGTATTGCTAGAAAACAGGTCACAGTGGTAGGTGTAAGCTTATAACAAAATGCAGCCATAAATTTAAAAAATAAAGGTATAAAATCTGACTTAGGAAATAAAAGGTCTAGTAGCACATTCTGAATAGCTTGAATGATGCATGTCAGGTGACATCAACATATTATAAGCTTATCGCGTAGAAATAGATCAGATGAACTGTTCTCTGAGATAATTTGTTGCCTGTGCATCACGGTTTCACAGAACATCTTGGTGTCTAAACTACATCTATTGCTGTTGCATGTATACATACTAAGTATCACAGAAGCCACAGCTGCCAGCCATCAGTGATTACAACAAATCAAAACTCAATTTTTCTTCAGCAGGTGTTTAAGAAATAAACTGCTAGGAGCTTAGAAACATAATATTATTGCTACACAAGAAGAACAGACCGCCTACATTTACACAAGCTTTCTTAAAAGACCTATTTACATAGCTTGCCTAAGCTTTTGTTAAAGACTTTGGAGGAGAGGGTTTGGTCAATTCACCAATATGAATACATAAGTTTACCAGACATTATGATTTTTACCATGTTTTCTAACTCTGGGCCTCAGGAATATGTTACACTTCATAGAAACAGATACATTCCTGCAATGCTTCAAGAGTCCTTTCCAAAAATGTGCCACAATGCCAAGAACAAACCCTGGGCCAAGTATCTACTTAGCACTGACAAAACAATGTGAGATGGAGGCATCAGGGCACTGGGTCAATAGAAACACAAACAGAAACAAGCTCTGGAGAGCCAAGACAACCTTCCCAAGGATGCAGAGACACATAGCATGCTTATGCAAGGGTTTGTGGACTGGCAGGTGCACTCACCTTGAGAGAAGACTAGGCTTGGCCATGGTGCGGGACAGAGCCCCTCTCCAGGGCAGACGTGAGCCAGGAGAGGGGCCCACAGCCCCACAGGTCTCTCCTCCAGCCTCGGGCTTTGCTTGCACCCCTGATGCTCTGCAGTCAGTATGTGAACAGAAAAGGGAAAGCGATGCGCTGTTCTTCCAGCCCACAGTTTGTCCTACTGCTAAAGGGAAAAAGAAACAAAACAACATTGATCAGCTCAAGCAGTGAGCACAAGGATCACAGCACGGAGTTTGGAATGATCCCAGGAAATTGAGGTCTTTGCTGCTATCAGAGGACCAACAGTCATGGGTCATGACAGATCATACCTCTTGATCATTTGGCCTTTACTTCATTTTCTCCGCAGCAGCATGGCTTCATCAGACAGGTGGAGAAACTGTACACACTGCCACATCCTCTTCAGAATGGAGCACACAGACATGCAGCCAACCCACAGACAGATCAATCAAGGTCCCTTGTATGCTCCAGTCCTCCGTAACACAATCCTGAGCAAGTTGCAGCACTTGTGCAAGTACCTCCTCACACAGCTCCATCCACCTGCTCAGGTCACATGACTCCATCTACCTGCTCAGGTCACACAACTCTATCCACCTGCTCAGGGTGCACCTCAGCTTCAAAGTCCTACTTTGGGCATCTCATAGTCATCTCTGGGATGTGAAATATCAAATAATTTGGGTTACCATAATGTTAGATGAATTGTGAGTTCTAATGAATGTTAATTATCCTAGAATTACAGTAATTACTGTGACAGTTATAATACTACATTGCAACAAAAATTTAAAATAGCTTTTATTGATTCTTTATTTTATAATTTATAAGAAAGCTGCAAAGTGCTTCTTCTGAATAATAAATGAAGTAAAAGAGTAGATTTCTCTGCTGCTTTCTGTCATTTTAAATGTGTCTTTGAGGACAATAGTAAAGTTTTAGCAAGCTACAAAGAAAAATAACAGCTCCTATTAGCATTCATTCTCAAAACCACAACATTCTGCTTTCAGCAAATAGTTTCCGTTTTTACATTGCTTTGGAGCAGCATGCTGGGTGGATGTTTCTCATTTGACTAATAGTAGTTGAGGTAACAACACCTTTAGCATGGGAAAGACATGCACCAATGGGAGAAAAAAAGATCTAATAGCAAGGTGAAACAAAAGAGTGTGGCAAGGAGTTCACAAAATTGCTTGTAACAGTGGTTTAAAGCTCATATGGGGAATATTATAGTACACTACAATGTAGCAGCTACGATCCCCGAATTTAACAATTGCTTCTGAGAACATTGGCTCAGCCTGGCACTGGGGCCTGATGACACCACCTGGAAGACATCAGTACATTGGCAGTTGTGGGTTTATTGTCTTTTTTTTCCTCCCCCCTTTTTAGCAAGTTCTAGGAAAGGCATCAACATAATTTTGCTCACAGGATCATGGATGCAAAAAAGACTATGTGTATTCCAGCATCAGTAGGTGTTGAGCTGTTCCTTGAGCCCTGTCCTTTTAAAAGCTAGTATAAAATTTACTCTAAAAACAATAATCTCACCTCCTCTGAATTGTTGCTCACTGTACAGCTTCCTGCTAGACTGTGTTTCAATAGTAAAAGGTTAGAGCGGATTTTTAAACCCATTATGATCAAGGGTATATTAAAAATCTTGAGGAAAAGGTTTGCATATTACGTGGTATGTTCAAAGCACATGAAAACCCTGAGCATTAAATATATGATTTGTATTAGAAGACAGCTTTTTTTCTTTACGACAAAATTATTTGTAAACAAATGGCCACAACCAGATATCATGACAATAATTCAATGATGTAGGAACACAGAGTTGGCACAAAGTAAAGTACAGCTCACAAACTCAGGCTGTGTAAATTGATGCAACTTCCTTGGTTATTAATTTTCTATTCTTTTATTCATTTATATTTGATGATGCTCTCATTTACTTTGGTAATTCAGAAACTTAATTTAAAATTTAATATGATCACAGGAAAGAATCTATAACCCTCAAACTCTGCAGTGATAGTCGACTGATCAATACAATGGTGGCATTCACATGAATTTCAGCAGAGTATAACTGAGGGCTTGTGCTTAGCTCTGGGATATGTGTGATTATTTTAAAATCGCTCTCTTCTGAAAGGTAAACCTAATGCTATTCAGGGTTCTGGCTACTCCAGAAGGACAAAGGAAAACAGATTTACCAAACCGCAACTAGGAATCAGCTTTCAGCCTTATGACAGATGGCTTTTCTTGAAACTCATGTTTATCTGTTGGTTTATATGCTTATTTAGGAGTTGAATGAACTCCTTGATTAGTCAAATGTTCAAGGCAGTAAAGTATTTGATAGATTTAACTTCCCTGAATACAGAGACTCCATGAACGGATTGCAACCTGTTTGGATGCTCTTGTTATTAAAACCACACTAGGAATTATTTTCTCATATTTCTTTATCTCCCTTTGGTTGTACCTAGAGCTGCTAAATGCTCTGTGCTAAAGCTGTTTTATCTGATACTGTCCCACGCCCACCACCCCAGCTATATTTTCCAGTCACTGGTACCAGTTTGTTCTGCCCCACTGTGTTAGATCAGTACCTACATTTACTCTTGTATGTAAGACAACCTGGGGGACAAATCCTCAACGCAGCTTGAATACAAGCACACGAAAGTAATTTACTATAACAGAAACCTTCTTCAGTGGCAGCAAAACTGCTGCAGAGTCCCAGGTCCCCTTTTCTAGCCTCTCGCCTTCACCTGACACCTCCCTCTCCTTTGGCACCATTCTACTAGTTTAAAAATTGATGTGACCACTCTCTGAGTGAAGAGTAACCTTCAGCAAAAGCCAGGAACAAATACAGTGTTCTACACATTTTTTTTTTTCTCCACTAAATTAATCTTCTGGTAAGATTACAAGGCAAAATTATCAACGTTAATCCCTTGTTATCACTTCAGTGACTGTTACAATCAGCAAGAAGTTCTGCATTCACTTTTTTCTCCCTTCTTTTTGTAGACATGTGCAAGTATCTGTGATGCAAACATGGCAAATACGAAACTTAACTTCTGCTGTAGCAAATTATTTTAAAGTTTATCTTAAACATGGTCGGGGGTGGTAAGACTGAGGTGCTCTTTGTGTATGAGCTCCAAAGAAGGGTGAAAAAGACCAAAGTGAATTCAGTTCAAAATCCAAAGAAATATTCACAGACTGTCTTGGCAGATATTCACCAGGTCTAGTCTGCGTCACATTTTTAATCTGTGTCCATTTCACATCGCCAAACTGATGAGACACTCCTGCTCTTTACAGTGTTGTCCAGAAAAGCATCTTCGTAAGACAGAATTTGTAAGGTGATTAAACAAATAAAAAAACCCTCCAGAATTAGTTTTCAACAGCTAAAAGAGATTTGAGTATATTTGTTATGGACTTTCTCCTTTGCAGGACAATTTTGGCTTGAGCACTGTTTGCATCAGCATGGAAGTGGGCTTAGAAAGGCAACCCAGAACTGTGGTACATCCTGCTTATGCTGAACATGCGGCTGTACTGAAGGAGATACCTGCTCCCTGGCCCTGTATCTAGGTCTTGCTTGACATGGGGCAGTCAGGGCACTTAAAACCCCTTTCCTGCATGTGACCTCCACCTCATTTATGCAGAAGCCCTGATTCTGGTGTATGAGCCCACAGAATCATATAATCTTTTATGTTGGACGAGACCCTTAAGATCATCTAGTCCAACCAAAGTAACACATGATGTACACTCAGCTCGATTTTGGTAGTAATAAAGGATGTTCATGTAGCAAGATTCAAGCAGTTTGTTGAGTTAATGGCAAGGTTTTACCAGAGTGCTGTAAGGGAGAGTGGACCTCTCTATGCAGGAGTTTCAGGAAGAGCCTATTAAAATGAACAAGGCAGATACCCTTCCAGTTGCATCTCACACAAAATATATTAGAAAAAAAAGGTAAAGACTGCAGTTCTGATTGCACTAACGAGTTTCAGTCTTATCTGAAGACATACAACAATGTCCATGCACTAAATCAAACACTTGATGGAGGAATTAAAAAGCCACCAAAAATTACTTTTGTCTTAAATACCTGAAGCAAAACCAAGTAGCATATAGCCACTGAAATAATACTGCTGAGAATAAGCAAAATATGTATTTGGAGCATATTTTGTACTCTAAGAAATTATTTACAGGATGGCCAGGGTGGAGTGACCTAGACTAACAGGAGATAATTGTTCCCCTTCTGCATCAAAACATGCTTGCATCCTCTCTCCTCATTCTCATAGTCCTGATTACCTTAGAATAATTAGATAGTTCAGTAGGAGTTAAAACAAGGACAACTCCTTCAAGTCTGGTTTATATCCTTAACCATTTAGTTTTGCAACTACACTCAGCTGTTAATGTCTCCTGATCTCAGTGTGTGTGCCAGGTTATAAAAAAAATAAGATAAAACAAAGAAAAAAGCCTGTCAGTGTTATTAAGATTGCAGTCATGGCTAAATTGCTTTGGATGCCTCTTTAAATTCCCAAAAGTCCTCACTGGAGTTCTCATATTGCTGCTGACAGAGAGCAGGGTGCTTTATCCAGGCGAGTGTACTGGATCCATTTAGACTTCTGACATTACTGACATTCTCGTTGCATTATGTGCCAAGTTTGTATTATTATATCTGTAATTTAAAAAAATGTTTTAGGCAACCAGATATCCTGCTGGTCGTAAGTGCAATTTGAAAGTAAACATCCAGTGAGGAGAATTTATCTAAAAGCTGCTCCAATAAGTTCACATTAATTTAAGGGGTGTTTGCGTGTACCTCTTACAGCCTCAGTGTCAAAATTACTTTTTTTTAATAAATTTGTTTTCCTCTTTATCTAAAACGAAATTTTCTGCAGGGATCAAATTGAAGAGCCAGTATTTTCAGATACAAGCAAGAAGCTTCTATGCTGTGTGTAAAGACTACTACTACCCTGAGAAGGCAATTTCTCCAGGCAATTAATTCCACCCTTGCCAATTAGCTCTTGTGATGGAAGGAATTTTATCTAATAGAAAATGGACAGAGAACTGGCCTGAAAGCTTACAACATTTTGCCAGCTGAACTTATAGGAGGGACACTACTGTGAACATCCAAGGTCTCAAACTATTTGAATCTTAATAACTCCTCCAACCAAGTATAAATAAAGCACAACAAAAAATGTCTAGCAAGTTCATGAATGCTTGTGTCAGTTTAATTAGATCTCTGTTTCAGGACAAGTTAAGAGCCAGGCTCACAACAATTGAAGGAGTAACGCCTCATCTAATGAAGAAGTCATCCAAAATCTTTCTTTACAGCTCAGTTTTCAGTAAGTCTCATTAGAGGAGCTGAGAAGAAATTAATTTCTCTGCCAAACCAAGTAATTATCTAGATGCAGCAATAAAGGCAGTGATGTTGTAGTAGTACATGGAGCTCATCAGAGCCCTTCGTAAAATGTAGAAAAAGACACAACCTTTTCTGTGTTTTATCTGCAAAGCTAAGTGACAGATGTAATAGCAGCATACGGTATTGGTCAGAAAGAGCTAAACTCAAGTGGGTCGTTTTCATTGCCTGCCAAAATAGAGCAGCCTTGAAACATTCCTGTAGGAAGAGGAAGATTTAGAAGTGTCTTTCTGAATCCTGCTGTTCCAGCTGCTTCTCAGACTTCTGACTTCAAACTACAATCCAGCTGCTGGTATTTTCATTCCAATTAAGTTTTGAGTGTTTTTTAAGCAAAATATTTTCATAGAGCAACTATTAAGAGATTTCATCGTGATCTGATTCCAAACAACAAATGCTTACTGAATTGCAGAGCCTGAGTCTGAGAGATGAAGAAACGTGTGTTTGGAGATTATAAAAAATGCTAAAAGGATTTAACTTGGCAAGCAGAAGCCTGAGAGCTCGATTTGACTCAAGGGGTGCCAAAGTATTGAGGGCTGTGGTAAACAGTAACCCAGACCTCCTCCATAAGCTGTCCATTAATAAGGGACCTGAGAGACACATTATAAAATTAACAATTGGAAAAATTAAAACAAATCCAATACTCCACAGAGTGCATGCTGTGTCCAGGCTATATGGTCAATGCAGCAGCTGTCTTTAGAAGATCATACTGCGGAGGCACTGGAAGTGGGGTTTTGTTCTAAAATAAAACTGAGATTCATTTTTGGCAGGTAAAGTGGCAGTCAGTAAGGCCAGGATGACAGCTGCTCGCTCCTACAGTCAGCAGTGTGATGTGAGTCAAGCACACGTGACTTGGGGAACTTTACCAAGGGTGGGGATCCCTTCTGGGGAAAAAGTCATATATGGGAGAACATGTTTTCACCCCCATCAGCTATTTCTTCCCTTGATACTGCTGCTGTAGGCAGAGAAGATGGGGGTGGCTGTACTGCAACAGGGAGTGGAGAAGGTGTTTGCAGAAAGATGAACCTTACAAGTAACGTTCCTATCAAGGAAGTTGCAGTGCCTTTCTCCAAAGGCTCACAGAAGCCCTTCTGGAGCTGGCAAACAGCAGCAAACTGCTCCAGGTACTGAGCCCCACCAGCAGCAAGCTGTCAGGCCCAGTGGTCCAAGAACCTGATTCAGAATTGCAGTCTCCTATCATGCTAAGTTTAGGCTACGTCATACATGAATGCTTACCCTATCACACCAGTTACCACAAGATTCCAGAAATCCAACATTTTTCTATTAATTATGAGGAAAAAGGTCACTGCAGCAAGATGGCTTCTTTCTGTAACTCCTGGCTGCTGCACCCACAGCCATAGGAGCTCTGGAGCCATCTTCTGCACAGCTGGGGCATCGTGTTTTGGTGGGGTGGCTGCATGTCTAAAATCGGTCAACACGTTCTTTTCATGTGGAGCTTCTCTGTAACTAATTATTACTGTGAAATGGCCAAGTACATGGGGGATAAACACACAGGGATAATTTCTTATGGACTCACGGTCCCAGCACTTGAAACACTCACAGCTATCTAGATGTCCATGGCCATCCTCCCACCAGAAGAAGATTGCTGCTGCATGAGGCACATTTTTCAAAACAGTGTGCTAAAAGCCAAGCATCACACCTTTCAAGTATTATTTTCCTTTCTAAGAACGGCATAAAGTGGGGATTTAGAGATGGAGGCAACTTCCTCACTGGGTTAATTTGGCACCATAAGAAAATTAATCATGTGGCTATTGGCAAAAGGCCTACTTTTAATGGCTTCAAATGTACATAGATTTTGCTGAGAGAGGTCCTTGTTATTTTTTAATGGTGAGTCTTCAGTACTGGCTACACAGCAGATTCCAAACAGAAGTTCAGATAAAGATGGGCTACTAATAAAAAATAAACAGACAAGAATGACTACTGGCCTTTCCTGACTATCAAACACAGAATTAGGTTACAGAAACACCAGAAGATTTATTAAGTGACATTACACATCAAGGAAAAAGACAAAGGCTTTTTTTTTTTTTTAAACTTTGTTTGTTTGTTGCTGCAAGAGTCCCATCTCCTTTCATTGTCAGAAAAGTGTTAGATTTTTTCCATCGTGTTAAAAAGCTCTTGGGACATCCCTTCTCCAGTGCTTGGAGCAATATATTCTTGATCTCATATATAAGAATCAACTCAATATGTGAACTGCATAAGGAGCACAGGCACTAATATCCAAGTATCTTTCCCTTTTCAAACTATATGAAGAGCGCATACTAATTTACACATGCTTCTAGTTGCAGCAGATAGAACAACAATATTGACACCACATTTGTTGATGTCTGTAACCACAAGGAATACTAACCATTTCTCCTCAAAAGATATAAATGAATGGAAGAATAAAACCTCAACATATTTTGGACTTGCTACACAAATATCACAGTCACTTTGAGGAAAAAAATTGCATTCCATAGCAAATAAATAAATAAAAACTACTTCTGCTTGATGGCAGTTTTCAGGAAGTCAGTTGCAAGGGGATGTGTGTACACAGAAATGCTGTGGAAATCAAGATCTCTGAAGCTATTTAAGAAAGCATTTACAAAGCCAGCATGTAACTTCACCATGTTTGTATCATATCTTTGCTATTAATTAATGAAGTGGGAATGTTCCACCCTGAACAGGAACATACTGTTCATGACTGTGCCACTCAGAGTGAAAGTAGACATTGCGCCTGCTGAAACCGTGCAAATTTAGTGACTTACCACTTCATCATCTGATGTTCCTTTTACCCTCACTCCCACCCCAGGACAGAGAATAAACCCCTTGATTCTTGTCTTCCCCTTAAAGAAATAATTCTTAAAAAATACATTCAGACCTTTGGGGGGTTTATTTTGAGAGACTGAAAATACCCTAGAAAAATTACCTTCTTTTCTTTGTTTTCATTCCATGCTTCTTGAAGACTCAACTCTAATGACATTTGAAAAGAATTTCATGAGCAGTATCTGGAAACTTCAGCTGAACTGATTGATTGTGTTTAATTGCATTTTGGTTTCATCAACACAGCACCATAAATCTACTGCTTGTCAAACAGAGGGAGTTGATTAATGGAGCAACGGCTGTCTGTAGTCGAGTTACAACGAAATCTCAACAAAATATGACAGTCTTTGAGGATATACATTTTTTAACTACTGATGTGGCGTGTGCTCTGGGCTGTGGGTGCGAGGGCAGGAGGTGGAGGAGGTTCCAGCAAGAAAGACAAGGAACAAGGCACTACGGAAAGCCAGGGACTGCTGCCTCTTCCCTTCTCATCTGTCTATAATGAGTGAAACAAAGCCTAAAGAAAACCACAGCAGATTTTTCCTCCTTGTTTATTGCAACATCAAGAATAAAGGGAGCTCAGCACACATACAATGTAATTGTGAGGCCAGTTTACAAACGGAAAAATAGAGATTACAAGATCCAAGTCTGAATCCAAGTGACATCCTTCATATTTAGGGCATTCAGTATCAAAAGAGAGACCAGGCAAGAAATTCTGGGGTGATTTTAAGACTTGTTGGAACCACCTTGAATGTAACTGTTATTTCCCAACTATTAAGCCAGATGAGGATCCACAGAGTATTTGTGAACAATGAACCAAAAAGTCAAGTGAGGAGCAAGCAAAGTGTTGCCAGATACTAAGGGGAAAAAAAACCCCAACACTTCTAACTCACAATAAAACATGTCTCCTTTGGAATTTTTATCTGGTTAGTAACATTTTTATTGACTCTTCCAGGACCCTGTCAAGATTACATCTATTACATGACTACTGATGGCATTAGCTTCATGATTTGGCAACCTGTACAGCTGGACTTAAAACTACAGATCTAGTCTATATAGAGAGATATTATTATATCGCTTAGATATATAATATCTCTTCAATATATTATGTCTTAGATATAATATCTCTTATATATATTATATCTCTATATAATATCTATATAGAGATAATTAAAGATAAATATACTCTTTTTACTAAGAAATATTTTTAAAACCCCAAATCAATGGATCATAGTTTACTGACCATGTGATAAATAAATATTACATCTCCTCTGACCTGAATGAAGCCTGGGATTACATCAGCTGAAGAAGTCCACCATTTGTTATAACAGCTGTCAGGGAACAAGTCCTCTAAATTTTAAATGAAAGGGAAAATATAAATCTGAAAAAATATATAGGCAAATTTTTGTTACAATTTCCTAGCAGAAACCTTTGGGTTTGCTTTTTTTTCCCCCAAATCCATGAGCTGAAAAATGCAAATATATTTTTTTAAAATCTTATTTAAAAGTAAATAAAATATAGTCAAGAAAACTGGTCAGAACAGGGAGTATTCATGAAAGAAAAGTTGGATGTGCCAGACAAGTCGCATGCTGGCAGTTTCATTTCAAAGCCACTGGCAGCTCCACAGGAGATGAGCACACAAGCATTCAGGTTGGCGGCTTCTTGGAGCTAATGAGGAGAAAATGAACAGTTTCATAAAGAAACACTTTGAATTAAGAGCCATTGCCAACTGTGCAAGTTTTCCTCTCTCATCTGTCTTCTCACAGTGTATTGCTTGCTTATGGCAGACCATCGCTCTCCCTTCAGCTGAAGGCCTCTGCATGCATCTTCGGCACTACCAGCATACAGGTCGCACCAAAAAGGTCTCTCATCTCTGAATTTTGCACTAGCAGAAACCTCATATTGTGGGCTCTGTCTCATCCTCTCCCAAAACAGCTGGTCAAGCAAAGAACAAAGGCATCCTTCTGCCATGGCGCTGAAATGCTCTCCTCAGGCAACCTCCTCACAGGCCAGCTGCAGGTACGTGCAGTCAGAGTTTCCTCGGGAGCACTGGTACTAACCTTTCCTGGTGGCAAACTGTTCTCAAGTGCTCCTGGCACTTAGGACTTACCATGTAACACTTGAAATTCAGGCATGATGTAAGACGTTTCTCCAGTGGTGTCACACCCACTTTCCAGATCTGGATGTAGCCTGCTCTTCTGAATTCTCAAACCATCATTCCCACGGCAGATTCCTCACCTACTGGCTTAAGCAACACAGCACCATTCAGCTGTCAGTTTGTACATCTCCCTGGCAATAAACTTTGGGAAAAGAAAGTACTGGATGCTGCTGAATAGCCCTAAAAAAAATTATAGTTGTGCCACGGAAACACGTCTAGACAAAATACTGCACCTTGGCTACTTTCTCTGAGATGTCTTTAAAACAGTCCTTGGCAGTATTGATTTTTTTTTTTTTTACCATAAATTGTAATTCACTTTGGTTCCAGTATAATGGGCTATAGATTTCTCCAGACAGCAGCGACACTGGGGCTCTTGTTTGATGTCCTATTTCTCCACTCTCTCATTATTGCCTCAGACAATTCAAAGGCACGATGCCATAGCAGAAGAGATAAGTTGCTCCTCTGCCACAAGGAAGTATTAGTCCTCCCTGGAAATCCTTGAGGCTTTGGAAAAGCTTGCCCAGTATCTACTTCAGGGGAGGAAACCTGGTCCCAGCACATGGTGCTGGTGGGTGGAAATGGTACCAGGCTGCTCACACCTGAGATATACTGTCTCCTAGCCTTGCTCACGGTGGTTGTAGGGGACAATAACTGAGGCATCAGGAAAAAGCCTGTGAAAATGCTGGTAGGAACTCTGAGAATATAAACATCATCGATACTTAAGACGTGTATTCCTCAAGAATTTCTGCTACTTGGAGAACGACTCATCAACAGACTGAACTGGAAATAAAACATTTTAAAAGCGCAATTATTTTCAGTACTTGAGTGTCACTTTGATTTAATTTAACCATCCCATTTTGATTAAAAAAAATACTCCATTCTTACTTTGACTTTATATATTATTGTATATTATTAAATAGTTGCATCAGAAAATTACTTCATTTCTTACTGACACGATGACTCTGATAGGGTCATGTCATTCTGACAAGGTCAAAATACTTTATCTTCTACAAGACACTTGTGCTTTAGAAAGCTCTTGTCAAAAGTGTTTTCCACTGCATAGGAATTCAGTCAGAAAATTTGGGGCCAGCTGTGATAATCAAAAGCAAGCCAGGACCTGACTTTTGAAATCCAAATGCCTTAATAGAGGGGGATCACTCTCTTGCTAAATGCATCACTAAATTGAATTTACTGAACAATACATCCCACTGACAACCCCAACATGAGCCAGTGCAGCTTTCCAGAACTCCTCTGCAGACATGGGCTGCCTTTGGCCAATAAGACAGATTTGTAAAATCACAGAAAAGTTTCAGCTGGAAGGGACCCCAGAGATCATCTTGGCCAACCTTGTGTTGAAAGCAGGACCTTAGATTAGGTTATCCACAGCCCTGTGAAGCCAAATCTGAGTATCTACAGCCAGACAGCTTCCACTGCTTCTTGGCAACTTATCCCAGTGTCCAAGTGGTCTCCCAGTGAAAAAGTTGTTTCTGAAGTCCAGACAGAAATACGCTGAAGCAACGTTGCCACTTGCCCCTTGTTCTGTCTCTGTGCATCTTTGTGAAGGGAATGACTGTCTCCATCTTCTCTCCCTCTTTCAGAAGTGTTACAGAAAATCTTGTTAATGGGAGTAAAAGAGGATAAGAAAAAAAAAATTTTGCTCCACAAAGTCTATCGCATTTCAATTGGTTGTAACATTCAGCAACAAAAGCTTAGAAGTAGACACACACATAATTACAGGCACGAAAGGATTGACGATCTTTCCAAGCATAAATTGTTGCAGGAAATGTATGGTTCATCACAACAAATTGGATACTTTACTGTGGAAAAATCAATGAAATTCTTTCATAATAATTAGATCAATTTATGCAGATACAGAACTTCCTGATTACAAAATGGAGAGATGATCTTTCAAAAACAGGTCTTGGTTGCCTTTCCCCCCCGACATGTTTTTTTTTTCCCTTCTATGAATATCAACTTTTTTCATCTCTGTTTTTTTCCCAAGAGTATGGCAGACTACTATAAAAAAATCCAAATGAAACTAAAGCATATGAAAGTTTCTGGAAGGTTTGCTAAAGGACATCTCTTCTAACAGTTCTTTATCTTCCCTTAACAATAACAATCAGACACTGATTTGAGCAAGAACTCTGTGCACATACTTTAAAATCTCCAAAACTTGCCGTTCAAGATCTCTGTGACACATCACAGACCTGGAGGACAGGAGGAGACATTACTATCAGCTCACTTGGCTGCTGGTTTTTGCTCACTGTTGAGCCACAGGAGATCACGTTTGCTCCTACTGGGGCAAGGTCAATGGAACCCATCGGTGTGCTGCTCCTACCACCATCCAAAAGGTGAGCCTAGATGGGTTTGGTCCACCTTTCAGGCACTGGATCTGGAGCTTTTATGGAAGAGACCTTTATTATTAAAATTATTTTACTCTAACAGTAGTTTATATACCCTGATCAAGACAACTCTTAAGCCTTCTTGTGGCTTAATTACATTGAAATCACTGAATCTTTCACTAGAGATGGTCTCTCAGACATCAGGGTTTTATGGTGCTCTTTTCTCAACGACTAGACATGAAAATGACTATGCACATTGTACACAGCTTTCTTCATGTTACTTCCAGAAATAAACCAGTAAACTTGTCTTCTGACAAATCTGAAACTCAGAACACAGTCCAACTCTTACTTTCGTAAAAGCAAAACAAAACAGATATGGAGTGATATGAAATCAACAGAAAGTGACAGGAGTTATATTCTTATCTGATGTATAGAGCCCATGCTACTTGCCATTTTATAGTAAAAAAGTTGGAAAAAAAACAAAACAGGCAATATTAAATTGTCTATGGGCTTCAGCCAGAAAAAAAAATCAGTTTCTACATCCATATTTTCTCATATTTATGCAGAGTCAATTTGAATCAATACTTAAACAGGGGACAAGAAACAATTAGGTGCTGCAGGAAACTGATTATACACAGAACATAATCCTCATTATCCACATCAATATAAATTAATTTCCTGACATAATGTTACACTTCGTTATTGCTCCTGTTATTAATGGCAACTTTATTTTCAGATGAGATAGCAACCCAAATTACTAACCCATTCTTCTCATGAAAGAGCCAAACGTAAGCACGCCAATAAAGAATATTTCCCCTTCAGACAAATTTCAATGCCATTGTTCAAAACCAAGAATGAACAAAGGAATAGCAAATAAATTGTTTAAAACAAAATCAGGGTAACCAAAGAAGTTTACATTATCTAATAGCACCTTCCCATCATGTTTCTGAGTGTTTACATACTGTTATTTTTAAAAGACAAAGTAATAAAAATGCATTAAATTCATTTCAATATGAGTAGATCAAGAGTCAAGATCTTCTGATACCCTTTAAGAGAAACTTAACACCAGACATGCGTTAAGAATATTGTGGTTTCTGTCAGACAGTAGGTACCATTGCTGCTAATAGATGTCGTGAGGAAAGGGAACTGTTATTTTTCATCAGAGCCAATGAGATTTTTTTCAATCAGATAACTCTTAGTTGGAAAACATGATTTTGACAGACTTTTAAGGAAGTTTTTTGGGATTGGTATGGAATTTCTGGTCAAATTAAAAGGAGACGAAAAGAAACCAAAGAATAGTTTGGTGTCTGGAGCACTTTTACAGCACGTGGTGAATATCAGATTCAACAATCCTTTTCTGGATAAACTGCAATCGTAATGTGACCATAAAGCTCCCATTTCTGCTTCAAGCACCAGCTATTTTGGGGTGTCTTCCTTCTGTTTTCAAGTAAAAAACGAAAACACTTTTATACTCTTTCCATGATGACACTTTCCATCTGTTATGATTTTTTAAAAAAATCTCTTAAACAAATGGTCATCTAACCTATCCAGTATGAATGAGAAATCTCACTAATTAAAGCATACAGCCTGACTAAATAAAAAAATATTTTATGTCTAAACTATGAACACTTCAAGCCATATTCCAGCAAATAGTGTCCACCCCAGAAACACCAAAGATTGTACGTATGTTTACTCAAATAACCCATGTTATTCATGAGCAGACATTTTATAAGGCAGAAGCAAAAGTATGATTCCTGAAATAATTGCTTTGTAATATAGGATCTACGATAAGGTCAAAAGGAAGCATTTCTGGATGTGTTCCATTACTTGATGTTCAGGAAACCATTTTGTATGACACAAAGGATTAGGAAAAATAAGCTGCATGACATTTATTTTGTAATTTCGACATTAATATCTGTAGAAACATTTTATTGTCAGTACAAAAGTTAACAGATTTTAATACTTTTAACCCAATTTCTTTTTAAAAAAACCCCAAAACATCACCACATAAAACAGTGTAATTTGCATTCATATTGCATGGCCATATCAGTGTGAGCAGTCTGAAAGTAAAAACACGAGACTTCCGTAAAAAGGTACAAACAACAGTGATATTTTAGCAGAGGCCAGTGCTATACCTACTGTTATGGAATGGATCAGAAGGAAATAACTGGAGTCAGCATGAATTAATCCCTTTAAAAGATGCTGATATTCCTATGACAAATTGTCATTATAAACAACTTCTCTCTTTTTAACTTAAGTTACAATAGAGGGATAGTTTAAAAGGCAAAAGATCCAGGCCAAAAGATCTGGAACCTATTATCCAACTCAGGGAACAGAATTGTAGTTAATTCGATGCATATGCAAGTCAGGGTAGAAGCTCAGCTCCTTTTAGAGCAGTACATTCTGCTACGGTTATAGACAAATTCATGTCTTTCCTTACTTTAGGAACCTTCTTTAAAAATTTCTTTTTTTTTTTCTTTCATGTGTGTGGAATGATTCTGCTTTTTGGCCATGGGAACCATTGCTAAAGAGTTAAACTGTTAAAGTGACAGGTATTGAGAATAAAAGACTTTCTTGTTAAAGGATTTGGTTTTGGTAAGAATAATCATCTGACATGGCAGTTTATAAACACAAATAAATCAAAAGTTTAATTTCCCCAAATTAGTTATATACTGTAAATATTTCTTTTTTTAAAGATCTGAAAACTAGTAAAGTCTGAGCAATATATCTACTAGTTCTCTGTGCTGCCTGCATAGAAATGCCATTTAAATTACAAAAACACAACAACCCTATAAACGATTAACTGTTTTGTACATTACCAATTAGTTAATAAATTAATGATATACCATTTTCCCTGAAAGCAAAGTATTTTCCACCTTTGGATGGTGAAAATTAAGAAATTCTGTGTAAGAACAGCATTTAGCAAATAGCTGTTAAAAAAGAGACTAATTTGCTAGGTGGATTGGGACATCCATTTTTAAATCAATACAAAAAATAATTCATTGTAAATATATATAATATATATTTATACATATTTTGAATATATTTACATACATCCAGCACCTATATACTGCATTTGTGCTCTGTAAGTGTGTGCCAACATATATTTTCTCCAAATATTACAAAATAAACAAGAAAGGCAGACGCAGGGTTTGCCTCAAGTCCAACTGGTCCATTGTACAGACAACGTCTGTTGCAGCTTACAGGAAGCCAGAAAATTGGTAGTGATGGGTATCTAGACACAGCTCATAAACATTCTTCTCTGCTGGGACTATTGAAAAGTTGCAAATTATGAGATTCTGTATGTAGGTTCTGACTGCTTTCCTCCAAGTTTTCTTTTTTTTCCTTTTTCTTTTCTTTTTTTTTTTTTCCCATATTTCATATGTACAAGCAGAAACATTAAGGTCCTGGAGAAAAGACTTTGTTTTGTACATGGTAGGTAGCTTGATGCTCATGTTTCTTTACTCCTCTGTGTGATTTCTTTTCATGTTTTAACACTTCCATTCATGTGTTGGTACTTGGGAAGACAAGGTTCATAAGGCATTGGATCGGGAGAAAAAACAGAGTCATCACCTGAAGAACACGAACTCCTCGTGTCAGGGTAACTAGGTGAATACTGTTCGAGAGGTCCACTGAGGTCCAGATACTCCTACAACAAAAGAAATAAATTGCATTTTCAGACAGTGAGTAAAACAGACGATAACATGGTACCACTGCTCTGATTTGGCTTGATCATCCAGTGGATAAAAGAACTGTTTAAAAAAGACACTCCTTTCTGTAACGCAATTGCATTCAAAGCTGCCTGTTGCTTAAATATCTCATAAACCAAGGAGCTTGAATAGAGAAAGAAAAACCAAGCCAACAACACGGTGCTTTTCTGAAGTCCAACATCACCAGCATTAGCCACGTCAGTGGAAATAAACATGCCAACCACATCAAAAGAGGGCTTTTCACTCGCGATGATAAAAACGAAATTTCAGCCTAAATAGAACCATTTTTCTTTAGCACATGTTAGTGATTTGGAGAGGGAAAGATACTTCCAACTTCATATTCCTTTGGTCAGTTTGAATATCTGGTTTATATTCTGTGATATTAAATTTGTGTTTAAACATGCAGTGGCATACGTGCAAAGAAGAACTGAAAGGAAAACAAAATTAAATTCACTAGATTTGGGGTTTTTACACTACATATTCGTGTGTGTGTGTGTGTGTATCCCAGAGTAGCCATGACTAAAGCAGTCATTAAAAAAGGAAGTAATATCTGCTGAATCCAAGTTTTGGGTTAAAGCGCTTTTGCTAGAAACAACAGTTTTGGCAGGAGAATAAAGTTATTTTTCCCCTTGAAATGTTCCTTCTCTTTCAACTTCTAAAGGCAGCTGCATTCATTTAAATGCAATCTCTTCATTTGCTAAACCACAAGTTATGATCATACTGACGAGACAAGTCTTCCACCTCAGCCAGTATTTTATGCTGCTGTGCTTAGGTTTGGGGTAATTTAGTTCTTGGTTAACATATTTTAAGTCATAAATTCAATTATTACCATATTATAGTTTAGAAATGGTCACCATTTTACAAGAGGGGAGTACTCTAAGTTTTAAAAAGCTGACAAATACAGCAGGCAGCAAGATAACGCAGTTTGGATCAATGGTTACTGCCTATCTTGCTACCTAGACTTTTAGAAGATCCACGAGGACAATCTTGACTCTATTTATGTACTAGCAAACTAGTCTTATGCAATCAGAAATAATAAAGCACTTTCTAGACAGATAGAAGAAGAAAGTATTCCATTATTTGAAGCAACAGGGCTTTCCCATGGGATATCAGGCATGGCTTGCCCGGTCAAAAGGCTTGATGTAATTCAGTTATGAATTTAGTTATGAAAGTGGGCTCCTTATTCCCTCTCCAGCCTCCTAATCCAATGTCAAGCGCCAGGGCCACATAAAGGGGCACAAGAGGTTCCCAGTATCAGGATGGTTCCTGATGTCGATATAAGACAGACATGAGGCTGACTTCTGGTGATTTCTGCTCATGGGAATCGGGGAAACATTGCACCCTACTCTCGGAAACATGGGGAATAGAGTGTTTTGGGGGACAAAAAACCACCCCACCAAAAAAACCAACCAACCAACCAAACCATCACCAAAAAACCCAACGGCTTAAGCATGGACAAGAGCAAGACATTACGATTTAAGCAGAAATAACTACTAGCACAAATGCATAAGATATTATTGACTGCCCTGGCAATTTTTTGTGTTGGTAAATCAGGCTGACCTTGTATCAACAGTGCCATTTTCAGGGGAAAGGGAAAGTGCCACTGTGGAGAAGATAAAAAGTAGTACTGTCAGACTGATGCACAAAGGATCTACGCTTCAGGAAAACTGTGCAGATTACACAAGATTGGATGTCTCAAAAGCACAAGCCATGGAGGAAAATGGGATACACTGGAGTTCTCAGGAGACACTGAGTGAGAACATGGAGTCTTCAGGAACATAAAATGTGCTGCAAAGACAAGTGAAATAATTTGCTTTCTGTGTCCAGGGTAAATAGGACAAAAGTAGTATCTTGTGTTGAAAGATTAGAGATTAGGAAAAACTTTCAAGAAGTAAGGCTAATGAGACCGAGCGATAGACTGTCAAGGGGCAATGCGGAAATACAGCAGTGGAGATCTTTAAGGACAAGTTACATAAACATCTGTCAGGAATGACAAACGTATACTGCAACCTGCCATAGGCCGATCAGATGGACTGGACACGTTCCTGAGCTTTTTCCAGCCGTTTTTCCTATGATTCTAGTCTAAAGTAATTTACATAACCCTAAAGGCCTTTTCAGGTTACCTTTGAGATCATTCCAGGTCCATGAGCAGCAGAGAATTGGGAAGGCAAGATGGTTAAACACACACACAAAAAGAAAGCAATATCCTTTCCCAGGCTCAGAATTGCAGCCCAGAACCTCCCTCTTGAATTTGCAAATGCAAATCCAGTCCAAGCCACCCAGCGCTCTGCAGTGGCAGCCAGCCCACCTCCAACCGCTCTTGTGAAATCATATATAAATTAGGCAGGAAAAGATGCAGTCAGCACTGGAGGAGGGGAAATCATCAGCAGAGCTGTGTTACCAACTCCGGAGGGAGCGCATATTCCTGCCTCACCTCTGAGCCGCCCCCAAAGGTGCCGTTTCTTAAAAGTAAACCCTAAAAAACGGAATCCAGATAAATGTGTAGCTGCTACTGAAGCCAAAACTCTTTTTTCAAGCGGATCTACTGGGCAAATGAGGATCATAAAAAATGGCATTTCTTTACTCAGGTTCTCCTGTCATCTCTGTTGCATGAAGCTTTTCCTGACACTGCTTAATAATCAGTTTTTTATTTCTCTGACAATTCTGAAAAATTAGAAAGTAATGTTGAGGACCAACATAAAGCGATCCAAACCTTTTTCCCTAGCTTTGCCCCTGCCTTATCAAACAGTGCTATAATCATAGCAAAGCTGAAAAATTTTATTTTGAAATTGTGCAACTTTCCTCTGTATGGGTTTTGTTTTGTTTTTTCCCTCTCGTTATACATAGCATTTCTCAGAAACAATGCGAATTTGTAAAATATTTCTGGGACACCAAGCATTCTCTCTCAAAGGAAATTTCCACCACTAGAATCAACATTTCCATCACTTGTGATCTTCCTCAAAGGTGCATGTGATTTAGTGATAAGAGGATCGATTCCTGTATGAATACCCTACAGTGTTCCTTGCTAAAACTAATAATATCTCAGACCTCTGAAAGAACGCTCTTCAAATAAAACCTTTTTGCATGCATATATCCCAACCTGAAGCAGTGTTAGGCAGGACCTTTGGATAATTGGATGGCTGTTCACACGTTCCCTGTGGGCTCTCGTTCTCTCCACAGAGAGCTAATTCAGTGAACCTAATTCACTCTCAGACATAATCTGAAATCTACCATTGACAATTTCTCCTCTTCTGACCTAGATATCATGGCTGGGAATCAAACTGAGTCTATAAATGAGAAACTCCATGAACTCTACATCTCTCCTTCACATGACATTCATGCTGAAATATAAACAATGCCTCTCAACCTGCCGCATGTAGTCCCTCAATACTGTTATGCTAAAAACATCAAAAGATGCAATGAAAAATAAACAAAAACACTTTAAAGATGTGTTTCTGTTTAGTTACAGAAATCAAGGCATAATGGGAAGATTTCAAAGAACACAGTTTAGCTGTGTGTAATCTCAGAGGACAACGACAAACACAACAAGAAGAGAACTTGAGCAAGATTTCATAATTGAATAAATTCCATCTGTCTTCTGAACCGTTTCTCCTGATCAGCAGCTTATGGAGGGA
>JAVSBS010015242.1:36251-79311 GCA_033124195.1 Coracias cyanogaster | reverse complement strand
GCAGCTTATGGAGGGAAACAATTTACCTACCTCATTAGTTGTGAGAGTGAGAATCCGATCCAAGTCTTCTACCAACTGTTTAAAAGTTGGTCTCTGTGAAGGCACAGCATGCCAGCAATCTCTCATCATCATATAGCTGTAAGAAATACACATTTTCTTGGCTTAATTAAAATCACACGTTGTTCTCATAAACCTTTTCATAGACAGTCAATGTTCTTCATCACAAGCAAAGCAACGAGCACCCACAGCCCTATACACGGACCACTGATTTTCCTAAAATTGTGTAATTCCCTCAAAGGTGCATTTCTACTCCTGTATCTCATGTACCTTTTTGTGGACCCAATTCTATAGCTTTCTGTCCCAGGAATTTCAATGGTCATAAATTACACATGCTTAAATATTTATGCATGTTAGGGATTGTGGTCTTTGTGAAGTCAAGAAATTAAAATGAGGAAAAAAAAATTAAAGACAGTTAAGGGCTATACTGAAATATTAGAAAGGGAAAACACTCTCCGTTCATCACCAGGAGATAATTGTGAGCTAATGCAGAAGTTCCCAGATGTATTTTGCTGTGTACAAAACCAGCCTGATATTCTTAGTATGTGTTCCACTGAGGAATTCTGACTAAAATAAAACAAATATGGGTGTAAAGACATTGATTAAGGCTGGCTTGTAGATGATCTCTTCTTTTTTCAATGGGATCACTGCCGGGTGTGTAAAGAAGCACCCCCTGTCAAACATTTTCATACCTTTTCTTTACCTATCTATACACATACATTTATCCATAATTTTAGAGACAAGCAATTCTGATAATGTTTGATTCTGTCGGGGGCAGCATTAACCACGTGAATTCAGTACAGTTTGTGCCCTTCAGTCCTGGTACAGCAAATAAGGGTCCTTACAGTTCGTTGGTGCAATTGGCAGGTTTATCCATTCGGTGCCCTTCTTTAAGCAGCTTAAAAAGTTCCTCCACTGGGATTCCTGGGTAGGGTGATCCTCCTAATGTGAAGATCTCCCACATTAACACACCAAATGACCAACTAGAAATCAAAGAGAAAACTGCATTAGTAGATCTACCTTACTGTTGAAAACAGAGACGTGTCTGCAATTATTGCAAATCCTTCTCAGGAGATGCTTCAACCAGCATCTGCCCAGCTCTGTCCTGAGAGGGACATCAGCCTGTGGAGTGCGCCAGGTGCCTGGGCGGCACAAAGAATAGGGACTGACCAGAGTGTGTTCTCAAACACACTCTTTGCCTTTGACTTGTGTGCTCTGAGCACCCAAGTTTCCAGGGCTACTGCGAAGAACTGCATCTTCACACAGCTTAATCATTTACAGAACACTCAGAGCTGAGCTGGATTGCAATTCTGTGGCAGGATATTTTGGAAAAAGAAGACTGTTCTAAACAAAAATGTTTTGCTTCATTCTGCTCTTCTTTTTTTTTTTTTAATTAATTTCTGTTAGGAAATGAAGGAGAATCATTTTAAAGCCAGCTTTCCTGCCTGCTTGCCACCTCCTCCAGAGCCTGCCTCATCACGCCTTGCTGGCAACCTAGGGCTCTTTGGCAGGCAGCTTTGCCAGGTGAGCAACAGCACACAGCTCACACTGGCTCCTGAGCTTCTCTGCAGCTCTCCCAGCTTTGCAGCAGTGTATTTTAGTAAATTGTTTGCTCAAACTTACAATAACATTATCTTGAGCCATCTCAAAGCCACCATGGGGCCAAGGAATCTTCATGTTCAGCTCCCTGGCTGCTGAGGAGCTCAGACCGACTTCCAGTCCTGAACCAGTGAAGTTGTTTACTCCACATTCACTTAAATATTTCGCTGAGATGTTATTTTAAAACAGAAGTTTGATCCACGCTTAACCTGTGTATATAGTTTCCCTTGTAAATAACAAAGATTTCAGGAAAAGCCTCAGTAAATGCTTTTCTTAAGGAGAGCAGCAGCAGCTCAGGAAGTGCACACAGATTAAAGAAAAAGGAGGTATCTCTTATTTCCTCCACTCTGTCCTTTTTCTTTTTAACTCGGCACTGACATGGGTAACCTTTTACACCTGTGCTGGGAAGCATCCAGCCCTTTACAGTTACCAGCTTCTGTTGGAGAAATAAAAAACATAAGATCTTCATATGCATTGCATAAAAATAGGCGCGTCTACTTCCAGCACAACACACACAAGTACTGTACATGGGCCTAGGAAACTGTAAGAGGAAGCAGAATAAATCCTGAGCGATTGCATCAGCCAGCGACTCTGTGCACACATTCAAAGATTTCTGAAGCGTCAGAGTCCAATGATTTCCTGCTACATGTGAAGCACTGCTGGGAAGCAACAACACTTCTAAAAATCCAAGAAAACTTTTCCGGTATATCCAGCCTATGTTTTATTATACCTAATCTTAGCAGAAATTTTTATAAGAAGTTTTCAGGAACTTTCTTTGCTTGCTTTCTTTTCTCTGGTTTTTTTTTTTTTTTCCCCCTTTCTTTCTTTAAACCTGAAGGAAGCCTAGAGTATGTCAAAAGCCAAGCAAATTAGATAGACTCTTTGTAGCTGCACATCCGTAAATAAGTTCAAGGGGGGAAACTTCCGCACTGACAGAAGGAGGTTAGCATTTTCCACCTTTCATGTGCTTTGAAGCTGGGCAGATTAGTAACAGAGCACTGGTTAGCAGTCTACCATAAAATCCTTACTTTCTAAGGGGCAAGTCCTGTTCAATCTATTAACATGTGAAACAGAATGAAAACGCTTAAAGGTAAAGGACAACAGGAAAATACATTCAAAATATCCCAAACTTTTAACAAATACGAAAACAACCCTCCTTCCCTCTCACCCCTCCAAAACTCCACTCAAATAAGGCCACTTACACATCACTTTGATGCGTGTAAACTCTGTCAAACAGAGCTTCTGGAGCCATCCACTTTACTGGAAGCCGTCCCTGTCAGTTTGGAGGGGAAGGGAAGAAAAATTAAAATGGCAGCAATTTACAGGATGATTTCAACACCAATTTTTTTTAAAAAAACATTAATCAATTCTCAGAGGATAGTCTGCTAATGCAAATCAGCACGTAATTTGGACTTGATGATCCTAGAGGTCTTTTCCAACCTTAATGATTCTATAATGAGCCTTGAAAATTTTCAAGGAAAACAACAGTAAAATGGTCCAAAGTGGGGAGACTCTTAAGAAAAGTGGAGATAAACATTGAAGATAAAATCAAAAGCATTGAGCGCTCCTGAAAAGTTCTCAAACTGCTTCAAGGAGAACAATAGGATAAGAAGGTCAATATTAAAAAGATTGCTCTACTATGGCTCTTTAAAGACAAAAAAAGCCAATGGATGATGCTCTGAAAAATAGGCCTGCCTACAGAAATAGGTTGACCACGAAGGCCATGAATCTTATTTTCCTGTTCCATGTTTTGTGGTGACCCAAAGCTCACAGCCACAACTGCCTGTTGCTTTGCACACAGAGTTTGCTCTGCTCAGAGCTCACAGATTGCTTTAAATTTGATATGAAGAAGGTTCAATTGCCTCCAGCATCAACGTACCCATACCTGGTTTCTCTGTGTTTTGGAAGTAGGCAGATATTACCATTAAAATGCCATTAATCAGTGCTTTATTTTCATGGATAAGCCACTTCATGTGATTGTTAATAAAAATTAATATTTATACAAAATATTAACATCTGTAGAACTATTTTGTACCTAGCCCAGATCCTAGGCTTGGTACAAAATGAGCTGCAATCAACAAGAATATTTCCCCATATTTCAAGTGATTAGAGTCAGAGTCACACACACACAAAACTCTTGTATTTTAGCATTTCTAATAAATCATACAATATACAGCCTATCTGGTTATGTTTTTAATGAATTGTCACTGTAAGAGGGGACAGAAACACTTATGTCCTTGATTCCTGTTTTCTGAGATGAAAAGTGAGACTGATGTACAAGAAGCCCATGAAGTTCATAACCATAGTTTTGATGTGAATCATTTGAAAAAAATACTAGTTTCCATAGGTAGGGAAAGCATCCACTTACATTAGTAGTCTTTTTATAATAATCTATATTGTTGATGTCTCTGGCTAAACCAAAGTCTGCTATTTTCATGACATTATTCTCAGTTACCAAAACATTTCTTGCAGCCAAGTCTCGATGGATACACTGGAAAGAAAAGAAATTAAAAAAGGTCCACTGAAATAAACTGCTGTAAAAGTGAAATTAGTTCTACACAATAACTAAGCCTCCTTTACAGATTTAAACCTAAATCACCAGGTGGGAAAGCCACGCATTTACCACAAGCCTGTGAAATATGATTGTCTTCATTACTGCAATCCTTCCCCTCAGCTGATGTTTCCAAGTTGAACAACAGCCCTAAGAAGCCTCTCAGAAGAGTCTGGTTTACTTAAGACGTACATTTTGCTAAGGCTGAAAGGTTGAGTGGTGACCCAAACTGTGCAACGCTGTTTGTGATTCACTCCCCGTTACACGTGCCCAGATACAGGTATTGCAGCACTTTCATTACAAGTACTGTTAATGAGCGTTTTATTAAGTTGCTTCTCTTAAATTCTATCATCTCACCAGAGCTAAAACCTGACAGGCTGGATCAGTGTAATCACTTTTAATACAAAAGATCTTCATAAATCCACTGAATATAATTTTAAAGTAGATGTCTAGGGTGTGTGCATTTAATTCATCCATGAGACTATAATAATTTAATTAAGAAAAAAAAAATACCCAACAAAAGCCAAACACCCGAATCTGGGCTTGGCTGTTTGCTTTTTAAACAGCTTTGATACTGAAACTAAAAAGGTTATCTCTGTAAAGACTTTTTTCCTTCATGTCAGCATTATCCCAAAAACCTGCCACTGGTTCTTGACACTGGAAGAATCTTGTGACGGCTCTGGATATTATTCCTGTGTTTAAGCAGCCTTATTAGGGTTGATAGCAGCAGTGGCCTATTATGAATCCTTGCATTTGGAATCCCTCCAGGATATTCTACTTCTTTTTAAGTTAAATATCCTTTCTGGTTTTTTTATTTCCTCAATTTTGGATTACTCTTTATGTTGTCCTCTGTATTTCAGCATGTGCATAGACATGCTGGACTGAACCACTACAAAAAACTGTACAACAGCCAATTTCTTTCTTGCATTACAACCTGCCCCAGCAATTTTCTGAGATCTCTTATCCTGCATGGGTAAAAACGAGCCTGCAAAGCTTCTGCTCTTCACTGGGTTAGTCATGGGGAACTGCCAGGAAAAACCTGTTCCAGCAACGCCTTCATATGTGCAGAACCAAACAACAGGACATGCTTTCAGCATCAAATCAGTCTTCTAATTCAGCATCAGCAATGCTATGGGAGCAGAAACAACATAGGCCAGCCTTCCTACTTTCCCTGTCCCTGACCTCAAACTCTATAAGAACATCATCTGAGACACTAGGAACTCAACTCTGTTGCCTAAAACGAAGTACATGTTGTCATCTGAGATGCTCTGTGATATCCAAGGTGTGTTGATGAGACTACCAGGGATGACACAGGATCTATAGCTGAGTGGTGCCTTTCCAGAACATCTGCCTGGTGGTACCACAGAGCATCTCAAATGGCATGTAACACCTCTGAGTAAATGCATCAAAGGATTCTAACCCTGTTATCCTCTGTCAGTATATTTCCTCTTTCTCAGGCCCTACAATTTTACAACTGAGACTCTTCCTATCTTCGAAATGGTGCCACTACTGCTCTCCATATCTGACAGGTTTCATAGCCAATCCCCTGGCCCTAACGATTTGCTGTCTCTTTGCAACGATGTGCACCAGTCCCTGTATCTGAAGCTCCCCTGTCATTCTTGCATAGTACTGGAATGACAAAGACGACACATCAACAGAATTTTTAAAAGCATCCTTCCAATGTAGGAACAACATCCCATTTCCAATGTACCATTGCTTGTAAGGCAAAAAGGGGGGCACCTAAAATCTTCTTCACTTTTTTTTTTTTTTTTTTTTAAAACTTTTTTGGCCTCAGTGAGCCCTTTATTGGATTGAAATAACAAGAACACTGGGCTTCTCACAGTCCTTGCATGATGGAAATACCGTGAGAAGACCAACTCTCTTTATTATTCCAGCTCAGCAAACGGATCCCTAAGGGGAAAAGAACTAGTGAAAACACAAACAGAAATGGTGGGATATCTGAAGAATCGGAATGCGCAGTTTTACTATGTGCTGCCTTTGTTTTCCCTCTGCCTTGTGCAATGCCTCACATTCTGTCAAGTTCGGCACAGCGCTGGTCAAGTGTTTTTGCAAAGGAACTGGATCATGGATGAAATGGTTCTGCCCTGCGCATCTGTGCCAGCGCACACCTTCTTGGCAGTGTCCTACAACAGCACTTCCGAGCTTCTCGGGCGGACGCTTGCTCTCAAGATTCGCCAATCAAAAGATTTATCTTTTCCTTTCACAACAGTTCTATTTTCTTGCGACGTGGCTCATTGCCAGGAGAACGTTTCATTAATCTTAGAAAGAGATATCCTAAGGTGCTGTACCTAATACAAACAGTCAGGCTTGCTTCATTAGAAGGTTTTGTCTTGGTGTCATGCATGTCTCCCTGGCTACGCTACAGCGCTGAGAGTTATATTTCAAAACAAAAGGATAAAAGCAAAATTAGACTTCTATTCCCTCTCCCCCTAACCTCTGCAAGAGCAGCAAAGCAATAAAAAAACCCCATGACTCCACACAAGAGGAAAGGAGGTTTACACTCAGCTCTGGTATTTGGTTAAAAACAGCTCCATCTGTGGGAGTGGACATGACTAGAAATCGGTATAAATCCCACTAACCACTCCACACTTTGCAGCAAGTGCTTAGCACCAATATCTGGTGCTCTGGTTTGACACTGGGTCCAAACACCACCCAGGGTATTCATGATTGCTTGTCCACCAGGCCACAATACGTTTACAGAGTTCATTGTACAGGGCTATTTCAGGTTTCATAGCTACAATTTAATCAAATTACTGGTTAAAAGACACATTTGAAGAAAAGTTGAACAAATAAATGTCCAGGGACATGACAGGAAAAACAAATTGTTCCAACAAGTTTGCTCACCTAACAAACACCAATCTTAAGTAGAGCACCTAAATTGTGATCAATTAACTCCATTTCTTTTTGCTTCTTCTGTTTACAATTTTTGCCCTGGCCTCTTGTGGTCTTCTCAGCTCTGCCTGTTGTCATTCTGTAAATCCTTTCACTAACTGAATTAAATTATTTTACATCACTACATGAGCTGATTTGGTTGATTTGACTGGAAACAGAAGGCAAATGGTGCCTGTGGTCTCACAGGTAATGTGACTTGTGTAATCAACTGACCACCTGTTCTTATGAATTCAAAGTGCAGATATGTACGCAATATTTACTTTAAATGATCCATTCTGGGCCTCATTTTAGCAATATTGTTAAACAGAGATGAATAGCTTTAAGTGTATGATTTTTCCCACTGATTTTCAAGAGTAAGGATTATGCAACTTGTTTGAGAAAGATCCTTTTCTCAGCAAAGGCTTGAACACAAACAACATGAGAACAAAACTAAACTAAAAAAAAAGCGGTGGAAAAAGACACATCACATGCTTTGTGCAGTATTTGCTGAGTTCTACCTACTTTTTGTGAAGCCAGGTACTCCATGCCTCTTGCCAACTGGTATGTGCACGACACTAAGTCCTTGAATGTCATCTGCTCTTCTGGCACCCTGTTGATATCGAAGGAATACTCCATCCCCGGGGGGCGGCGTGCTCGCAGGTACTCACGCAGGTTTCCTTTGGAAGCGTATTCTACTATCACGTACAACGGACCTTCGGATAAACAGAACAGTGTGAAAACTTGAGTAAGGTCAAAAGGTGAAGGGGTTTTGTGTAAAGAAGCTTTTAGCACTCTACATTAAATGAGCTGAATAAATGTTGAATTGTGAAATCAGTAAGCACGTCTTGAAGACCTAGCAAAGTGACTGGCCCAAAGCTCCACGACAGGAGAGTGGTGGAGCTACAATTAGTGGCTGAAAGTACCTAAACCCAGCTCATTGCCTATTCCTTCCAGATCGTGCCATGTACTGAAAATGAAGCATTATAAATAAAAAAATGCTGTGAGAGCTCAAACAAGGGGAAAGTGCTTCTTAAGATCTTTTAATTTCCAAAGTTTCATGCCATTCTGCATCACTTTATATGACATAATTAGCTTTTAATAAAAACACTGGGGTCTTTAGAGAGTAAAAGTGCTCATTTCAGATTCATGGCATACAAGTTCCACTAAAGCAGGACTGACAATTCAGAACAACAGGCATAAGTAAAGCCCCTGTAAAATGTAATTTTTTCCCTACAGCAAGAGATTAGAGAGTTTTCATATGATATAGTACCTTTTCTCATATTAAAGCTGCAAGTATAATGAGAGACAGAAGTTAAAATATTGCTGCTAAGCTGGGGAAATATCTAAAAATCCCACCACGGCATGACTGCTTCCTTAAAAACTCTTGAAAAATTATGATTAACGAGCCTTTTGCAGACCGGTTGGAAAGCCTTGGTTTACTTTCTTTTCTCTACTCACCATCCTGGGTACAGGCTCCAAGGAGATTGATGATATTTTTATGCTTCCCAATCATCTTCATCATCTCCATCTCTGACACCAGGTCAGACAGATCTTTTTCTGTAGCATCATCTGTACAAGACACAGGTTTAGTTCATATTTTCTAGCGTGCCAGCCCAAACTTCACTAAGGCTCACCAGCTGGCGTAAAACATGTGTGCTTCCAAATGCAGAATAGACCATATGTTATAAAAAGTCAAACGTTACGTTCTGACAAAAAATAGTCTCAGCCTCTTTGATGGACTGACCACCTCTTCAGTGTTGTATGTTAAGATGTAACACAGTAATATCGGACATAAAAATGCTGCCCTTAGCTATCAGACCTCCAATAATTGTGCCTTTCCTGCAAACTAACCTTGCAATTAAATTTAAAATAAATAGGCACTAACCACCTGGACTGAATGGGCCGGGATCTACACATGGACAGCCTCTGACATGAACTAAACTAAAAGCAGAAAGACCCACACGACACTAATACATCTCCTGACTCCTAAATACTCACTGCTCAAGATAAACAGGCTGTCAAGGGTGAAGATTTACACCCCAAACTGCTGAAGGCTGAGGTCAGCTATGTGCTCTTTGACCCCCCATACAATGACAGAGTTCAGATGCCACAAAAGAAACTTTTCGTGGATGAGAACTGCCATATCACCCATTCTGATCCCTAATCACCCAATTTTCTTACCTTTCAACATCTTCACTGCCACAGTCACTGCTTCTTTTGGCCTGTCTTTGTCAATCCCCACGGCTTCAGCCATGACGACTTGCCCAAAGCAACCCTCTCCCAGGGGTTTACCCAGCGTCAGCCTAGAGGTGCAAACAGGAGATTAACGCACAGCATCTGGTGGAAGGATGCAGCCAGTGAAATTCCAGGGCTAAATATAAAAAGCTTTCAACAACTCGCTGTAGCATGAAGCACTGATCACACGGAACTAACAAGACCCTGGGTGCACGTCGGTTTTCAGGCGTGCCGCAGTGTGTTTTCTTAGGGCTGGTACAGCGGGCGCCTCAGAAGGACACATAGTTGCTAAGCCCAGCTTTTAAAATCTGCCTCTCCTTGTAGTAAGAGACTGTACTCTACAGTTAGATACAGCATGGAGGGGCAGAGCTTTCAGAAAGCATCAAACTGCAGCTGAAATTGAGGAGCAGCCCACAAAAGGCAAGCTTTTCCAGTCATTGTTACGCAGCCCGTCGTCTTCATTTTCACGTTGACTGCAAGGAGATGAAGAAAAAGTTTCTTTGTGTGTGTTGCCATGTGGTCGCTTTCAGGCAGCTGATGATTTGTGTGGTAAAGGGCGGTGTTAAGAGCAGGAGGATGTTTTAAATATTAACTCCTGCAATATAACAGCATAGTGCAAACAAAAGAAAACCAAATGTTCTCAGGCAGCTTAATTCTAGCTCAAAATTCATACTCTTGCTTTGTTTGGGGATGTTGGCTGTGAACATTTACCTAATGATCTCTTGCACCCAAGGGATTAGACAGGACAGAGACAGCAAGTCAGTAGACACCGTATTTGGGTGCAGTGGCAGGTAATGATCACACCCACTCCTCTTTCCTGTTGCTGATGAGGTGGCCAGACAGCCGCCTTCTTGTGGAAGAGAAGAGGGAGGATGAAGGTGAGACAAAGGGAAGAGAAAAGAGGGTGAGAGAAAGGGAAGAGAAAAGAGGCCGGTGACAAGTGTGCGGGTGAAGGCTGGGGGCGGGTAAAGCACCCACGATGCTCTACACGCCTTGAGCAGCTGCCATGGTCACTGATGCTGCTGGCTCCGCTCTTCTGTAGCAAGTCCTGGTGTGGCTCCTGCTGAGGTGACCCTCACCCTGCCTAGCCACACAAAGGCAGCACATCCATGGGACAAGGCACTTGGCAAATCAGGACATCCCCTATGAATTGTCTTCTCCACAGTCTCCCCAACCACAGCCAGATTGCTCTTCTGACATCCTCACACATTCCCTCAGTGCTTTGATCCTTTAAGGGGATGCTCTATGTACCTCCAGCTGGGTCTAGCCCAGAGGCTGTTTCTTGGCTGTGGGCTCTCTGCCACCAGAAATACCATATATGAGAGTAACAGGAGATGCCTCCCGCCTGCACCACCTGGGCTCAGCTCAGAGAGTAGGAAGCAGAGACTGGTGGAAATGGGAGCTCGGTTATAATCACACATATCGACATAAGAAACCTCTTAAAAAGAGCGGTCTTCAAGTGGGCTATGCAAAAAAGCGTTTTGTGGAGCATATGCCTGGTTGCAAAACCTGCTCAGCTGTAACAGACTTGACACAGGGATGCCAATCTCACTTTATGAGGATAAACAGAGAAAGCAAAAAGGAAACTTCAAAGCCTCTGGGCAAAATCTTTTTGGTTCCAGCCTAAGTGCTTAAGGGCCAGATTTGGGCTCCTTTACGTGTAGAGATTATCATCTAATATCCAGAAGTGCCGTGGCAGAAATCAGGGAAGGTGCTCAATGCATTTGATGCTGCTAACGTTATCTGGTGTAGGGGCCAGATTCAGATAAGCATTTTCATAATCGAGTTCTTAAACTCTTGGCTTTCCATGGTCAAAAGCAGGATTCACAGGTATGATACATGCAGGGGCTTGTCCTTAAAAGTATGGACTTCTGTTTTCCCGCCATAAAATACAAGGAGAGTTTGTCATACCATCAACAGAAGAGTGTTAGACCTGCCTAAGTGGTTTGAAAACCCCGCTTATCTGTTCAGGCACAAGACAGAAGTGATGGTGGTTCCTCCCAAGGGCAGCCTGCAGACTCCTTGTCAAACACAGGCTATGCCTCAGTAAGAATTTGTCAGGCTGTTTTGGATTGGTTTCTAAAGCAAACGTGAGTTTTAAAAGGTGCAAAGACTGAAGGGCAGCGTATGCTATGCTGAGGTCATCCTGTGTTTTCTCCAGAACTAAAATTGAATTTAGGATCTTGGCAGAGAACAAACATTTGCATTGGAAACTGGTTAATTTATGTGCTATTACCCTGCTAGGACTACAGTAACAAACCCCTCATTGTGTGCCTCCTGCCCCCCAACCTAATAAACTGCCTCTAAATAGCCTCCTTTCATTGCAGATCTGCTCCACCTACATTTGTGCTGAACGCTGGTTTTAAATGTTTAGCACTCTAAAATTTTCCGCATTTAGTGTATCCCTCCAGGGTATGGGGCTGACAGAAGCACATATACAGGCCCCCACTGTTGACTAGAATACTGCAGGTGGCAATTACAGCATTTTACACTAGTTTTCAGCTACATCATTAAAATAATTTCCAGAACAGTTGTCAGAAGGTTCAAAATTACAGCTCTTCTATCCAAAAGTTACAACCCTGAACTTTCAAAGAGAATATCTCATGACAAGAGGTGGTACTCTCTCCAAGCCACCTAAAGACTTCTTAAAGCTAATACTAACTTTAATATATTAATCATGGTCCTACCTGTGTAAATATTACCTCTCTTTTACATCTTTTTTTTATATTAAGAGATATAGCTACAGCTTTAATTATTCAGAAGCTCATTTTGCATGTTAGTCACCAGACTTTGAAGAAAATATTACATAGCCATATGAATCTGCATATAAGACTCAGTATGCTCTGCTTGAAACCTAATAGTTTAAGCCACAGAAGTTGCACGTGTATGCACACAATATGCATAATGTCCCCCTAAATAAAAAATCATTATCTCCATAAGTATAGGCTAACACAAACTCCTACCCAGAGGCCTGACAGAAATCAAAGACTGTCCACTACCATCTTCTAGACTTTCTCCATCTCCCACATGATACTGTATATAAAATATAAATAGTATATATTATAAAGTACATAAAATATACAATACTGTATATATTATATATAAAATTGCAGATGTATATAAAATATACTTATTTTATAAATATTAACCAATTAAGTAACCAACTAAGAAAGACGATTTAATGTACAGAGGTATTGCTTGGGGAAATCTCAACTGCCCTTCAACAAGTGCTTGCATGTGGATACCTCTCCCAGTCTAGATCATATATATTTCAAAATAGCATTTCTGATCTACCTTTTTCCTAACAGAAGAGTTAAATTTCAGCAGAGTATCTGAAATCAGAACAATGGGCAGAGAAAATTTAGTTTCTATTTAAATAAACCGATTTCAGATAATTGAATTGGATCTTGGTCTTCAGAGGAGGTTCAGGTAATTGAGATTTTCTTTTAACTCAAGAAACCCTGGGAGACATTAGGAAAGATACTTCCTCCCATACTTGGTCATGTTCTTCAGATGTGCATAGGTAGTGTTATGGGAAACAGGCTACATACTTGTCTCTTGGAAACTCCCATTTTGGGTCTTCTGGCAATTCATACTCCGAGACTCCTGCCAGCATGGGGGCATCGGCAGTAGAGGAGAGCCGAGTAGTTATCCTCACCAGCGGCGTGTTGGAATTCATGGAGGAGCTCGAGTCGGCCGACACCTGTTTTTGCAATGCAAGATGCAAAACGAAACAAAAAAAGGCAGAGATGTAATCTTAACCCAATACCTGAAAAACAGCAGTACCTGATAACCAAGCCAGCTCAGAACGGTGGTATTAGGAAGTGGCTGAATCTACAATCTTGTTTCTGGTGCACCATGCTCACATGTTTACCTTCCCTTCTAAGCCCAATACTGACTAATTGCTGCCAGGGCTGTAAGACTGTTGCATAAGTCAAAAACCATGTAAGTTTTAAATGTATTCCCTCTTTTTACCAAATTAATATTTTTTTTAATCAACTGAGAGTATTTATATGACCACCCTCAGACACCTAAGTGGGCAGCTTATACTATGAGCAGAGGTTACCATTAAGCTCTCTTCTTCCACTCACTTCTACTTGTCCATGTCACCATTTATTTTCCCAAATCAGCACACAATTTGCTCTTTTTTGGTGTTATTATTAAATTGAAGTTTTCAATTTTTAATTGAACAATGGCATTTTTGCCAAGGCTCATGTACTTTTCATTGGTACCAATGATCAAGATCACATGCATATTACTGAGTAGGAAATGTTGTATTCTCTCACATATTTTCTAAGCATTCAATATTAAAAGCATCAAACAGCTATCACAATAATTGGGGGATACTCCAGTTTCCAGTAAGTACATTCTTAATTAAAGATACTGCATGCAAGGTGGAGAAGAGTGCTTAAAAATAATTTATAATGTCCAATGCTTTGAAGTGTAATTCACTTTGGAGTATGATTTCTCACCAGCCTTAACAGCAATGTATTTTTCTTAGAGCATCAAAGGTACTTAATGATAATTACTTTGAAAAATGAGGCAGCTCTTCCCATTCATGTAACAAAGCTTGTTGTGGTGTGAGTGATGTATTTTCCATAAGGCTTTTTCCTCAAGCCTGCAAGGAGCAGCCTGCTGTCTGCTGACCTCAGAGTTTCAAGTGAGTGTGAACTCAGAACAAAAATGCTTGTATTGCCAGTCTTTGCTTCTTTTAAGTGTGAATCCTCCTCCTGTCTTCAGGCCATGACAGTCTTAGCCAAGCCCAAATCCGGTGGCCAAGGCAGAATGAAGGTTGTTTTTCAATGCCATCGCTGGTACCTGTCCTCACATCGGGCGGCAGGAGGTGCTTCTTGGCCAGTGTTGGTGGGACCCTGCCCAAGCTGGAAGCCTAGAGCATCACATAACTACCACTATCGACCGTCATCCTCATCACCCGGAGTCAAATTTGACACCAGGTTTGCTTATGTACAGTGCCACCAGGCTACAATCTGTTTCAGAGATCTTATAACTAGATTTTTTTAAAAAGCAATTATAAACAAACAGATCCTAATAGCATTAGAGTGCAAATCGGTGCCACAGAGTGATAGGAACACTAAGCCCTCTTGTCTCTATGATACCTGATAAGCGCAACTTGGTTCTCCCTTATTCCAAGTCCAATTAGCAATTACAGTGTCTCAGCCCACGGAATTACTCCAGCTCCTCAGAATAGGGCTGAAAGGCTTTCGCAACCATGTCATGTTCTTAGACATGAGACAAGGCTAAGGCTCGCAAACAAATTTCTCATAATAACTCTGGCAACCCGTTTTGTCTGAAAGGTCTTTTTGCAGGTTGACATCCTCAAACCCATCCCATGAAATAGGCTGGGTTTCTTGACACATTTTTCTAAGACTGGAAAGAGATTTCACAAGGAAGAAAGTGTTAAGGACTGCTATAAAAAAAAAAAAAATCTTGATAATCAGTTTTGCAGCTGACAGACCTTTCTTGGTATCAGAAGGTTCGGCTTTTTTTTTTTTTTTTTTTGAGTTGTGGTATCTATGGAACAAGACAGTATAGCTGCACAAACAAGGCTACCATTCAACTAAGAGAGGTAGACTGCTTTCCCCCTTGTCCATCCAACCGTTGCTCGTGTTAATATTTACTTTCAGCAAATATAAGTACCTGGCACATTCCTCTAGGCCAATAAATATGGTGACCACTTGGGATACTAACAGAAAACTACTATTAAGGCAGACTACGTAGCTCTAAATAAACCAGTAAGTGAACACTGAACAGAGTCCTTCGAGAGAGATGCTGCTATGCCCAGCCTAGAGGGGACCACAGATGCTGGAGCTGAACTGCTCCCTCACAGCTGCAAGGCAAGTCAGCACGAGAACCTGGGCTGGAATTAGGCTTTTACATGTTTGGGGTTTTTTTGCTCATTTTCATTATTTCACTACAGTTTAAAAACGATGCTTCACAAAATTAACTAGCTCAGCACAAAGAAATGCACAAATCTCCACAAACTACGTGGTAACTCCTCTGTCCCCCACAACTTCCCCTGAATTTTATCCCCCTTGTTTCCATCTTTCAATCTCTCTCATTGCAAACCTACTACTAACGCTCTGCAACCACTTCCTTCATGTTTCGAAAGTCCACCCACTAGCCATTTTACTGAGACCTTTATTCAAGTCCTGATTGATTTATCAATTTATGCATTAACACTGCCTTTACTTTCTCATCTTCCTTTGCCATTGTTTCCATGGAACATCAGGAAGACATGAAAGTGAAGCTGCAAAATTTAGACTATATCACTTATGTATCAGAAATGGCCCAAAATGCTCAGGGGTCTTTTTTTTCCCCATGAAAAAACTACTTGTTTTAGACACTGTTCAGATGTCTGCCAGAGTTTCATCTTTTCACTAGCTCTTCCACTCACAAGTCAGCAGCCTTAGCATGGTTAAAACCTCTATGTGTAAACTTGCAATAAACGGAAATACTCTGGTGAGACGTTTCAAACACAGAAGTTCAATAGTAATAGTGTATAGAAAAAACAGACGAAAGACTCGGCCAGTTTCCCTTTTAAAGCTGTTGCACGTGTTTACTTCACACGCTAACGGGGCGATTGGCTGGAGATGCTGTGGGTAACCGAAGTGCATTAAAGTGCATAGGAATGATGAGAAATCCAGAGGAACTACTCAGTGTCTGGGAGAAGAAAAATGGACTGTACTCCCAGGGAATATTCTTCTGATTGATTAATTGGAGCAGTACAAGGAGTTACAGGAGCTCAAGGGCTATAAAAATCTCCTCCAGAAAAGATGAAGCCAATCCAGGCTGGCCTGTGGTTGGAGGAGATTTTTTGGTTTAAAATGGCCTTTCACCTTCTCTGCAATAGCAAAGAATTAACCTTTGAACTCGTCCCTTAAGCATCTTTTTTCATTGCCTTAAAGTGCGCTATAAAACGACGAGGAAAATCCTACCTACTCCAAGGTCAGTAGACACAGTCAACTTTAATCTACATGTATAAGTTTAAGTAACAGCATATAGAAAGTCATTTTGCAGCTTGCTACTTGTAGCACTGCTCTCCAGCCCCTCACCCTGCAGGTTCAAGAACCAGTGACTCTCCCACCACGAACTCCACATTTCAGCCTGTGGAGCTGATGATACTTTTTGCTTTCAATTATGCAAAGACTCAAGGTACACAGGACACAGGCGTAACGGAGGCCACACTGAGTTTTTGCAGCAAGCTTGTAATTGTACATGGCCAATATATAGAGCCCAGGGCCACTTTTGGGTCTCCCAGATGCCAAGAAGCAGCAGCTGGACATCAGTCAAAATGCATTAACTTCTTGGACAACCACCCAGCTCACCAACACGTGCTTCTCAAAGATATAGGAACAAAGCAGAGCTAGGCCAAAGAAGCAAGGAAGGGGACCTGATGAAGGTGAAATAAACATCTTCAAGGTCTACTCAGTGTGTTGGTGACACCTGTTTTAAGTGATGACAGTACACTAAGGAGGTATTTTGAGTGCTTATATTAAAGCAAGGAAGGCAGAAGACAACTTGACTTAAGCAGAACACTGAAAAGACTACTGTGATATACGTTAAACTCAACAGGAAGGTAGATCTCCACCATAAAATATGTTTTGTATGCTTCTTTCTGCTTTTAGGAGGTCAGAACCAAGAAAATTACCAGCCTCAGAGAGATCTTCAGCTCCGTACCTGCACTTCAGAAGAAGAAAAAGTCTACTGTGTCCAAACCTCACAAACCAATGCATGATTATAACCCCATTTTAACAACATATTTTTCCTTCGGCCAACATGATGTATTTAATCAGCTCTAAGATAATGCTTTACAAGCATTTCTAAGCAGTGGAACATTTAACACAAACAAATCTTTGCTGGAATCCTTAAATGCCATGTGGCAAAATCAGCTGCAGAGCCATGTGTAATTGTCTGTAATTGATTACGAGGGGTGTTATCCTCCAGTGATGATTTATACCACGTCCTGAAGCCTAGAACTGTCAGCTCTGGCACTCACGCTGTGAGATTTTAGGAGCCATGCAGTGATTTCCTATAATTGTCAGTCTTTTTGAAGGCTTGGCTATAAAAGTTAATTTGAAGTTATATGCATGTATGTACACAAATATAATTAGTAAGTAATGCTATTAGCTGTTGATAGAAAGAGTCCATGAGAGTGACTGGAGCTAGGACAATGTAAGGTTGAATGCATTGCATAAAACTGAGGATTCCTAATGTTAAGTACTGACACTAAAACACACGCACCACGCCATGATGAAAAACATTATTTTTTGAAATGCTCATACAACAGCAAAACAACAAACAAATCCTACTACGCAAGTCAATAGTTTCCATACAGAGAAATCCAAGGGTAAAGCAAGAAACTATGAGAAGTATTAAGATAAATTCCTTGTAACGTATCCTAGCAGTTGTGTACTAATCTTTGTCTTTCAGAGTCTATTCCTTAAACCAAATGATATTTTTACAGCTGGGTATTCCATGAAACATTGTTACTTTACTTGTTCCAGATGACTTCTCTTTCTGTCAGGTTCCTGCTGCCATCATTATTCTGAATTAGCTATTTTGCTGGGTGAGCTTAAGTCTTACTTTGAACCAATCAGTCTTCGTTCATCACAAACGTGCTCATTATATCTTTATTTAGGATTAGACTCAACAACGACAGCAGATGTAAATTAATGGGAATGCATTTGAACTACTAAGCATAAGAAATCATTCCTCCCTATTTAAGATGTATATACACCCAAGCTGAGGGTGTATATATATAAAAATATAAATTTGACAGATTAACTGTGATAGTACTAATAAAACGCTCTAGTGATGACAAACACTTGTACTTGGCTTGACTGGGCAAGTCACAAGAGATGAGACTGTCTTTTCCTCTGTTTCAATTGTAATTCATTTGTCAAAAGTTGTACAAAATAGGAGTAAATCCTACTGAAGTCTACTCTCCACCTTTTGGTTCAGTGAACCTGTCACATACAGCCTATACTGCAAATCAGCTTGTGAGGTACAATCCTACAAGCAGTAGTAGATGTCCCCACAAGCTGGTACACCTTTGCATAACTTGGCTGAGACCAACAGAGCACGGCATCTCTCTGCTTGTACATAAAGAGGAGGAACTTCTTGCCGGATCTCCCTGTAAGCACTTCCTATTTCAAAAACTAAGTACCAGACCGTAGTGAGGCTGAGGGTTGTAGGAGGGAACTGATAATTCCTGACTCACTCGTGACCCCTCCTACGAATGTGAAAAGAACCACATTTTGGCAAGAAAAAAAAATGCCTGCATGTGGGGAATGATAAAATCCTGTAGTAGCTCAGACTAAACAGTGTATGAGAATCCAGGCCTACAAACCAAACCATATGTTACTCAGCAAGAGTCTTACCCTGCTTAGACAAGATGGCATCACAGCCATGCAAATGCCTCTTCGTGAACCAGGATTATTTTCATATCCAGATCCTTCGGGAGCTTGACCCAGCAGCTGAGAGTTTCGCAAACAAGATCAAATATTCCCTGATCTATAGCCTCATTTCTCTGGAATTCCAACAAATCTCGTCACCCAGCCCCAGATCTCTGCCCAGCTCACACAGTCTACCTGCCGCGAGCATCTCCCCTGCTCGCTCTTCACCCATCCTCTCGACTACTTGGCCACTTTTTCTATTCCACCCACACACATCACAAAGGCAAGGCAGAACCTTCTGCGATCAATAGATAATTAAAGGTTCAGTGGTAAAACCTCACCAGGCTTTAAATACAATCCTCTGAAATACAAACGAACTGAAACAGAAGAAGTAACCCTGGCAGTACAACAGAGTTGAATAATCCAGAAACACATACCTATTAAATAATACATCTCCTGGATTATTTTTTACTTCTTGATCCGTGACAACAATTCTGAAATCCAAAACCAGCTTTAAAAGATGCAGAACCTAAAGGACTGCTGCAGCCTTTGAGACCAAGGAGATGCTAACTGAAAAATTAAGGATTCCTCACTGTCAATGAGCAAGTCTTCAAGGACTGCTCATCTCATCCTGCCTCTGCAAGCTAAGACAAACAATCAGTGAAATGACTGGTGAAATCACCAAAACAGAAATACAGATTTCTTTAAATTCTTATAGTAGTTCTATTTTCCTCTATGGAGACGCGAAAGCAGAGAGCACTTCAATGAGAAACTCCTGTTAATAAAAAAAAGTACTCAGGAGAATTGAGAGTAGTGGAATTTTTGCTTAAGGGTTGAAATAGGATTCGCGCTTCCAAAACATGCTGTTTTTCAAAAAGTTATTCCCACTTTTAAAAGCAAAATGCCCATTTTTTGTAAGAAAACACAGAAAACCAAAACAAACCAATAAAACCCTAGCTGACAAGCATGTTGTAAGACAGAGATTTCTTTCCCTTGTGAAAACAATAGCTTTGGAGAAGGTCCATATTGCATCATTTAATGATAAATAACTACACTGAGGGCAGTGGTTGGCACTGCTGTCACACACAATGCAATAACACTCTCCCTCCGAGGAATCATTTCCAACTGAGACAACTGAGCTCACACCAAACCCTAGGTATTTTTCATGCCATCAACTTAGCTCTGAGTCATTATGATGCTTTTATATTCAGGCAGAAATCTAATAAATGTCTGTTATCTAAGCAGCTGATATATATCTCTCTCTCCCTGGTTATGTATACAACATTTGAAAAGCCGCCTTTGTCCAGAAAGCTACACAGATGTTTAGCCATTGAGATATGAGAATTGAGCTGAGGTACTCTTTCTGATACACTCAGAGTCCCTCAAAGTCCTTCTGCTTTCCAGTGATTTCCAAGCAAATTAGTAAAATCATAAAATTACCCAAAAAACCCCAAACAGTGGCAAAGAAGGTCAGAAAAATACGAATTATTATTTTCTGCTCATAAAAAACCAAAATATTTTTCAGATCAGATAAAGTTCACATTCCCTATCTCAAGATTCATAAACCATGAAACAAGAAATAAGTAATACTGTTCAAAATCCCAAGACCAAACTCCACCCTAAGTGTGTGTGATTGTGCATCTAAATTTCAAACATTTACTCACATTGAAGAACTATTTTGAAGGTACATGTGTTACTCTGACAGTGATCATATTCTGGACAGGCTGTAAAAAAAATCCGCAGAAATTCTGCACAACTTATTTACAGTGCAGATTGACCCAAACTAAACCCTCAGATCCAATGCCCCTGACCAGAGCCAGGGTCCAACCCCTGCAGATGGTCCCTATTTTGATCAGTGAGGTGAACCACAGCCTCAGATGCCAACACCCCTTGACGTCGCAGGGCTGAAACATGGGGGGTGGATCAGGTGGGTTCAGAGGTCTAGCCTGAAGACCTACTGCAAGAAAATCAAAACATTAAAATCCAGCTTCAAAAGAAACAAGTCTTTCAGGAAAGGATAGTATGTGGGAATGGAGGCTGTTTTGGCATGTGATGGCCTGTGACAAAGCCAAAGTCCTGTCACATGCTCAGCCGGTTTATTGCTTGTGGTATTGCCCTCTCCAGAAACACTCATTGCGAGCCACAAGCAATTGTCAAAATATCTCTCATGTGATGCTGTTGTGTGCACTTTAAATCTGATGATTGCTTTTGTTCCTCGCTCAAAAGCACCAGCATCTTAATGAAACTGCCTGAGATCTGATATAGTATCTCCCCTATTTTTACTTGTTTTTTAACAGTCTTTTTTTCTATTTTGGGGTAGTTTCTCGATTCTTGGCTATGAAACTCCCACCCCTCACAAAATTCTTCCTGAGAAATACCTTTCTGTATCTGGTACCTAGTTACTATAATAATAGTCACCTTAGAAACATTATAAATACACAATTAAAATAGGATTCTGCTCCAAAGTCCATTAAGTCAGTAAAAATTTTTCCATTGACTTCTGAGCTGTGGGATCAGGCCCCAAAATACTTTAAATACATTCTTTCCATCTATAGACTGCTAATACAGAACATACTCCATTTTTTGACATTTCTCCTCTACTATCCCTGCCCTGATTTCCTTGCCTTGAGACATGCATTGCTGTGTTAGGATGTATTTTTTTTCCCCATGCCAGTCTCCTCGGTGCCAGACTAAATCCCATTCTCTTGCTATTTGGTATAATGCTTATTTATTCCCCTTTCCAAAACTTTTAGTGGAATGATGCGCTGGCTTAGCGGTTTGGTAAAAGTTTTTTTTAACTCTTTATCTACTTTCTGTTACCTGTCTGCGCAGAGGGATTCGCTTTGTCAACTTATGGACGGCGGGCTGGCTGCTGAAATCGGGCTTCTTGGTGGTGTTCTTCATGCGACACAGGATGACCGTCAGCACCATGCAGAGAATTATGAAGACCCCTATGCAGTAAATTACTATTTCCACGTAGTCTGGAGATGTCGGGTATTCTTTCTCTTTTTCAGGAGCTGGATAGGAAGTTGTTAGGAGGGAACAATCATGCCACAAAGTTAGCACACCGTGCAGGCATAATTCAGTACAGTGCTTGGAACAACTTGAAATAATAAAATACCAGCAATTCTTGCAGTGACTGTGTGGTGTACAGAATACTGTGAACTTTTAGGACATCTTGCAATCTGAGAGTAAGTCTTCTTTCTAGATCACTGCTTTTACTTCTCGGTTTGGCATTGAGTGTGAGCTTGTGCATGTACATATACATATATATACGTGTCTGCCTAGATAGGTAGATATATGTACATTGAAATATTGGATGATCAAGCTTAATTTAACGGAAAAATAAAAACCCGAAGAATTCAAACTAGGCCCAGGTTCATTTTGTTGCTCAAATCAGACTTCAAAAGCACTGTAATTCTTTTTAATCACATAAAGGCGCATCCAAAGATAAAATATTGAATTAGGCACTTTTTGTTTAGGCTTTTAACTTTGCAAATAGGTGTTTGGGCTTGAGTCTGCATTGTCTGTTTATCCAAAATTTTCACTGGGATCTCAAAACACAGAGGGAAAGCAGGATGAATCGGCCCCTCACCATGTTCCTAAACTCAGGTTAGGGGTTTCAGAAGTGTTTCAAGGACCCGCTGCCTGGGTGCCTAGCTCCCCTGAGGTCCTTTGAAGAGCTCAGTGTCAGATTAAAGAGCGTAACAGGAGGGAAAGCTGACTTGCTAGCAATATGTTAATTAACGAGTCCTCATTTGTGAGGGCTGCATATTTCAAGTAACCTCATCAGTGCTTATGAGTCTACCAGATTAGCTTTTGGTGGGAGCGATTCTACAGAGCTGTTACTCCAATTGAAACCATTCTGAAATTATCTTCAAGACAGTTGTATGTGCAAACACTGTCCCTAATCCCTTATCTGGGATTCAACCCCCGGATAAACAGCATTCCACAGCAATCAGCGGTCACTCTGCAAGTAATGCACAATCAAGCCGGAACTTTCTTGTGCCTCATTCTAGGCTTATAGAAGTATTTCATTCAAGAAAACCGGGTTTAAAAAAAAATGCTGTTCAAGCACTTGCAAAATGCAAACGCTGTTAGCAGAAGCAAGCTCTGCATAAGTAGTGCATGGCCTGCTTGGTGACAGACCACGCAGGCTTAGTGCTCATCTAAGAGTGAGATGTAATAAAGTTGCCTTGTTCACTATACTTTAATAAAGGTTAAGAAAGTGGGAACATTTCACTCCTGTAATATGAACCTCAGCAATATGCACATGCGGGTTTTGTACCTTTTACTTAGGATTAACAATTAATAAACGGTAAGCACAAGACGACCCAGCAAACCTCAGGTGGTTCATGTTTTTTCAAAGAACTCCCAAGGCAGCTGCCAACAGTTATAAATGAGACTAGTGTCAAAAACAACTACAGTTACATCTTCTAACAGCTGATAACAATTTTCAGGCAATAAAGCACATTGATGTTTGTTTCTTTTAAGGACAGAAACATCATCAACCCCAGAACAGCAAGACATGCTTTGCAGTAAAAGCAAATGACTACTTGTTTTCTTAGAGCATGCAATGTTTAAAGATGCACCGAGCCGATTCCCAAGATATGGAAGGCACCGCTCCTGTACACAATATGCATTGCCATTAAAATTGGAATTTCCATGAGATTTAGATGATAGGTAAAAGTCAATGTAAGCATACTCAATAGCTCAAGTATTTTAATGAACAATTACGTGACTGGCCGAATTAGACCCAAAGCTTCATAAGAAGCTTTGGATTTCCTCCTCCTGAAAAGGTTTACAATGATTAACCTGCTCATTTTCAGTTATCTCACTGAAGTGTTATGGAAATGCAGCTCCTTAGCATTTCTGAAGACCGTTTAACAGGTGTAAAAATATTTCAATTAAGTGCAATAGCCATTCCCCCTTCCCCTTTCTTTTGTTGTTAGGTTTTTGGGAGTTGCAAAAACAATGCATTGGCTTGAGAAAATATGTGACAAAACAATGCATTGGCTTGAGACAACTGTATTTAAAAGAAAATCATTGTAAAAGTCCTTTTTTGAGACAGAAGCTGTGCCAGTTCTGCAGCAATTAACAAGGGGAAAAAAACAAAAGAGGAAAAACCACAGAAAGAGAGCAGTGTATACCTGGCAGAACTGTCAACCATGCAGTGTGAAAGGATATCCCAATAGAATTACCCGCCAAGCATGTATACTCCCCAGCATCCTCAAAAGTTACATTCCGTATATAGAGAACCTCAATTTCTTTGTCCGTGGTGTTAACACCGGCAGCCTAAAAAAAAAACAAAAGAGGGAAGCAAGAGAAAAAGCTAGACATTGAGAGAATTCTTGTGGATAGGGAGATGGAGCCACAGGGCTTTGTGCTTTGTAAAGGCAGAGGTGTAGAGATGCAAAGCTCCTTCCCCATCCACAATCCCTCATCCAAAAGGCGTTTACCAACAGGTCCCAGCTCACCTCAGAAAGTAATCAACACCCTTCACCAGACCTAACTCACCACCTATACATGCATGCAATCAAATGACATGGAAAAATTACCCCACAAAGCTCTTTTTTGAGTTATTATTATTCTTTTTTAATAAAAGAAAGCTGAAAGAAAAAGAAAGAGAAAACAAAGGAGGACAGAATGTGGGATCTTTCACAGGTAGCTACTTGTTTCAGAGGAAAGAATTCACTATGAAAATATGATCTGAAAGGAGAAAAATATTTTTTTTAAAAAAGGTAAATTCTGCTACAAAAGACACAAATTAGTTGCTGTCTTGCAGTCTATGATTTGCATCATCTGCTGCACTACACTTAAACATTGCACATTGTGCAGTGTTGCCAAATCTCGTTCTAATCTGAAGTCTGGTAATATTTGGTGGTTTGCTTAGAAGCACAGTGGAAGGTATTTCAGCTCTTGTTCAAAAAAAGATCAGTTGTGGATCTCACAAAATGCCAGAAAAAATGGACCCCTAAGGTTCACAAACCAGAAGACGGAGATAAAGCACATTTTTCTAAATCTTAGAGACTGAAAAAAAAATTCCCAAAGTTTGTATTTTCCAGTCTCCTTCCAGATTTGCTACGTCTCCAGCTTGACAAGTCATCATACACCAAACCAATCAGTGTATCAGTGATTCTCCAAACTCATACAAATGGAGCAAATCTTAGACCTGGAACTTTCCAGCTGACCCAAGATGGGCACAGCAGGGCACCAGTGTCACGGTCTCTGTGATGGAGATTTAGAGAAATCATTATTTGCTGCTTTTTGCCTCTGTTCCATTTTAAAAATGTTACTTTGAAAAACACGATGAGGGAATAAACTCATTTATACCAGATCATTTTGTAGTAAATCTAGTTGTGAGTTGTAGTTGCAGTGTCGCCAGGTTTATTGTTGGGTTATTGCCCAGTTAATAACAAGTGAACGACAGCTGGAAAACCCTCCCACCCTGCACAGTCACAGGTGATGTGGGAAGCTATAAGTTACTAAACTGACCTGACTTATGCTTCAGTGGGTACTTTGATGGACATTTCATATATACACATATGAGTGTGTATATACACATAAGTATATACTAACTAGGTCATAATTACATTGCTCAATGAGTAATTAACAACAAAACTGGACATAAACACACAGACACAGAGACACTAAACACAAGAGAGAAAAAAGAGCAGTGTCAGAAAGCAGCACTTATGGTACACACAGATTATTGTGGGAATTTTTCCATGGCTGCTGGTGTCATACCAGTTGCATCACCGAAGTAGGATTACAGATATACCACAAGGCGAAAGAGTTATCCTACAAGCTGCCTGCAGTCTCCCAAAGCACCAGTTTTTCCAGCTTCTACATCCAGCTTGCTTTAAAAAACGTTGTTACCTTGTGTACTTGGCAGAACAGAGAGCCAGGCAGACTGGTTGGCCTCCCCTATATAATTGGAGACCTTACAAATATATTCTCCAGCGTCCGCCTCTGTCACATTGTACAGTGTCAGCACTTCAGCATTGGAACTATTTATCCCCGAATGCTAGAATAGACCAATAACACAGGAGAACAATGTCACTGCTGCCCAAAAGGGACACCAATCTGTCTATGGTCCCACCACCAACATGTCATAAGAATACGCCTTCCACTTCGTACAGGTATCAGCGTCAAAGCATTGGGGTTTGTTTGGGGGTTTTTGTTGTTGGCTGGTATTTTTAAATTCCAAAGCATCATATGAGGAGTTAGAAAACAGCAGCATGGGGGGAATGAGCACCTGGGCTGGTACAGCGGCTGCATGGAACAAGATGGTATAGAGCTGACTGCCTTGCCTGCCAGTGCGTTGGGTTTTGGCAACGCCACCCAGCTTGGAAAACTTTGGAGTTCTCTTGGTCAGGCTTGCTCAAAACGCTGGCCAGCAGCAATGATACTACCAATACACCAGCAAAATATGGACATCTCTGCAGGCTGAGCATTCTGAAAGCCCAATCCTGCCAACAAGGCTTTTGCAGTGGGTATCACGTTACTTTGAAATAAAGAGGCTGAAGAAATGTGAGCGAAATGGAGTAGATGTCCCAGGTAGGTTTTGGATGTGTTCTACCCCATACATAGATGTCAAAGATGGTCTTTAAGAGGGTTTTCATTTTTTTCTGAATAAGTCATGCCTGAAACATTCAGAGATAAAGGACTTCAGGGAAGTAAAAAAGAGTAAAACAGTGTCTATAAGCTGCAAAATTAGCATTTAAACAATCAGACGTTTATCTAACTCATTATTTCCTTTGTAACGTAAACACTTCCATTTTTAAAAGAAGTTCAGATCTCAAAATTCTTGGATTCACATCAAATAAATTCAACACATTAAAGGAGTCTTCACCATCACCAGCATCTGTAAAGCCTCACCTTTAAAACCTGAAGATACGGCAGCCCATCTGGTCCGTATTTACTGCCATTCCTCTCTACATGTTTTATCCACTGAATATGAGGTTGAGCATCACTGTAGACTTTGCACACAAACTCGACATCACCTCCGACGACTGCAGAGGCATTTGCTGGAAGGCCAGCTTGGAGGATGGGCCTGTGTGGTGATCGTTCTGTTCGGGTAGGGAGGGGGAGAGAGAAGGAGCGAGAGAGAGAGAGAGAGAGAAATAAAGATGCATAAATAAGCAGAGCTGCCAAGAAAACTGTAAGTGAACTCGAGCCAAGAAGCCCTGTAAGCCTGCTGGCTGACTCCTCTGAAATAACACTGCAGCCAAAACGTACAACAAAAACTAGAGTTCAAAGGAGATGACTTGAGCACTACACTTGTAATATAAAGAATAGCTATTTAGGGGGAGGGGAGAAACAGTGCTTAGAAACTTTAAGTGTTTTTCATAGTTCGACACAGAAAGAATTAAGTAAAACATCTACCTTTTTTTTTTTTGAGCTATTGTAATAAGTACCTCTGAGTTTTGAAACATTCTAATTGGACTAAACCTCCACGAATTAAGAAGACAGATTATTGATTAATTAAAAAAAAAAAACCACAACAATTAATGTATTCAAATAAGCCGATGGGAATTTCTGAATACTAGCAGCAGAAGCCTCAGCACTGAAACTCCTCATGCAGGATGCACATACGAGACAAACTTTTCAAAACACTCTGACCAGTTCTGCCACAATAACTGCTCTCTGCTTTACGCAGGCACAGCAGCAGAAATATCAGCTCATTCTTATTCCAAGCAGGACATGGGGAAATACGAAGTTGCCTGGAAAACTGCAGTGTATTTAGTGTGAGCCAACAGAACTTTTAATCTATGGATTTGCTTAAGCGTTTAGCAAATATTCTTGGTTGATCTTACATCATTGAATATACCAACTGCAACTTTTATCATCTGGGGACTGAGAGCCACTGCAGCCAGTGTTCCCAGCCCAATTTTATGGATGTGATAGACAGAGTCTTTGATGAAAGCATCGATGGGAGCCTCACCCTGAGCTATGGCAGCAAGGCAGCTTTCCATCACCCTCACTAAGCCTGATCTTCTGGGCTGTGGGCAGGGCATGAGCCCAGCTCCTCAGCCTCCAGAGCCACCAACAGCCTTTTTTTGCTGGCCAAGGCAAGTGGGCAAAGCATAAAAACTTTCTCATATGTGATGTTTGAATGAAAAGTCCTCAAAACGACAGCCCTGGTTACCACATTGCTTTATTATCCAGTGAGCGGGACGGCCAGTGCCACCCTCCCTAGAAAACCTTCAGAGAACTGCAGTTTCATCAGCTCAGCTGGGAACTCACCAACTTCTTCATGCAAACTTAATTCTGCCCATTTCTTTTTATAAGAATGTAAAGTTAATGCTGACCTACATATACTTTCAACCTATGAATTAGGAGTAAAATGCTCATTGCCCATCCCCAATCCCAACTGTCTGTTCTTCCCCTGCTTCAGGAATTCTTTCAAATATAAGTAAAATACAGTGGACAAAAAATATTTATTTTTAGAGGCTCTATACTGTAAAAGCTTTAACGTTACGAGCCAAATCAACCAAATTTCAAGTCAAGCGTTCCTTCTTAAACATACTAGTTTCCAATAAACTGTTTCACAAGCAAACATTGTGAGTATAATAGCAAATAATGATGCCCATGGAACAATGGGATCTTTTATACAGTTCAATATATTTGGCATGCAGCAAACATCTACTGGGAATTTATTCACTGAGGCTATGCTGGCAGCATACTACAAAGCAGCAGTCTTATTTTACTCGTGGCAAAAGTGTGTTTGTGTTGCAGCCATTAAATTATTTCACGGCTATGTGTGTCATTTTCAAAGATCTAGGAACAGTTTAATATTTTTTAATTTGTAAATTACAGTAGAACATATAAATTACTAATTTACAGTTCTGGAGAGAAGTTTTAGTTTCTCACCTTATACTAAACAAGCTCTAATTGCGTCTCTCTCGCTCCTTCATTTGGGTACAAAAACAGCGAGCAAAAATCTCTCTTTAATAGAAACCTTACACCATCTTCCAAAACTTATTACAGCTGCCTTCAGTATAAAACGAAACCTCAGAGAATGTTATTTAAAATGTTTTTTAGAAGTCAGTAGGCCTCATGTTTCATTTCTCCACATCAGGGTTTGATTTCCTTTGTGACCTTATTCTCTGCCCTTAAACAAACCAGAGAACGAGGCCTGAAACATTTTGGAAAAGTTCCTACTATGCCAGCATCAACACACAAAATGTGTTTAGTTTAGTTTATCCCGATAGCCATCAACGATTTAATCTTTTCTTGACGACTGTCAAACATTTCCTCTACCAAAAAAGAGGCAAAGCAAAGAAGTAAAAGCAAAGTTTTTACATTCTTGGTGCAAAATTCCTTTAAAAAAAATTAAGTGCATGCATATGTATAGGTGTATATGTATAGCCATTTGTGAAATTTATTCTCTAAGGGTAAATGTGTTAAAACTAAACTTTAGTTGCCCTCCAACATATGGAGCAATGATTAGTGTTGGTCAACTCCCCCCCACTTCAGCAGAAGGGAGTGTTCCTATGCCCACACAGGCAAATAGCACAGAAGAACATCACCGTCATGATGTGAACTCAGCAGGGTTTCATGACAAACCTGGAGACCAAGGATTGCAAGAAATACACTCAGCATTGGGGAAAATAACTAAATACAGGGAAACTTCCACTAATTACAAATGACCAAGTATAATTCTGTGCAGTAACATTTCTTGGAAATACTCATTTCAGTATGTTAGCCCGTTGTTCCTATTTCTCTGCAAGCCACACACATCCAAGGACTCTGATTAAGCATATGTACTGTCAAAACCATATTCATAAATCTCACATCGCTATTTAAAATACAAGCATTCAAAAGCAGATATCATCACTCAAACAACCAGCTACATTAATATTAGATGGAAATAGGGTGATCTTTTTTTCTAAAGACTTTGGAAAAAAGCTATCTTAAAGACTGGTGAAACAAATTTAATCATTAGCCTTATACGACCTAATAATTATTATTAGGATCATTGCCACAGTAATCATGTATATTTTTAGTTATTTAACTCAAAAAATACCTTCATACAAAACAAGTTGGCAACAAATCTCATAGCTCTGTAGCCCTTGAGATTTCAATATTCCCCTTGCTCATTAATATTGAATTGAATCAGAACCTCAGTAAATAAATCTTTGAAATTTCAGTGGTCAGATAGCAATGCTCCACTCTCACTGCTAACACAATATGTGGCAAAACCAAGTCAATAGCATATGCTATAATGCAGAAAATCACCTCATAGATGAGATGTCTTCAAGCATACTAATCAGTAAATCATAAGGACCATAAGAAGTAGTAGATACTAATTACATTACCATAAATATTAGTTACTTACTGACCTACATACAGATCTGCAATGTTTTTCATAGGTATGTTCTGCTTTCTCAAATAGATGTTCCTGGTTCAACTGAAATGTAATAGATGTTTAAAAGCAAATGCAATGGATTTAAAAAAAAAATTAATTGAAAAGTATTTTATGTATATTGATCTGAAACCAATTGGGCCAAACTGATAATTATGTATAAATCTCCGTATGTCACATTTCATTTTTATTCCAGTTCTTCCCAAAGTCTAACTTTGTAATGCTTTTTAAAGAGAAAGCATGTTTAATGCTAGATACCACCTTAAGAGATGGGCAGCAGCTTGCTTTCTCCAACTTGCAGTTTAGAAACAAAACCAACATCATCTCCATTTGAGGAGTCAATTATCTACAAAAGGCAGAGTAAAAATTATTGCTCATGAGAGGAATATCATATTCAAGGCTGCAAGCATCTAAATTCTACACCACCATAAAAGTGCCCAGGGCTTAAGCAATTCTGCTTATCTATAGACAAACAAAGTCACTATCTGAGAAGTCAACTGACAAAGAGACCTGCCCAATGGCTTAGAAGAAACTGCCATTTAGCAGTTAATGTTAAAACTTCAGAATACCTTCCCTGCAAGAGAGAAAACTGCAAAGAATCCAGCAAAACTGGAAAATTCCATGTTTCTGAAAAACCGGCACAACAGAAGGAGCTACGCAGGAAGCTCCCAGCTCTCTAGGACACCTGAAGATGGGTGGGAGCCCATCTGGTCGCAGATGATGGAGGCAAAAGTGACTATCCTGGAAATGACTACTGGAGCCTTCACAATGAGTCCTGAGAACTGGCTCTTTAAGACATTAAAGTCCTTGGACAGGTTGTTCCTACAAAAGGGCCTCATGTCTCTCCCATCTTTGGCTTTATCTCCAGGGTTTTTTTGCTGACGAGCTGCAGCCAGCACAGAGGAAAGTCAGAATGGAGAGAGACAGGAAAGTCATGGTGCAAACGTATGAGGTGAGGATGCTGGGCCACAGAGGTGGGAGATAGGGACCAAAACCCAAGTTTCACGGCCAAGAGGCGATCCCATCACGCCGGTGTGCAGGGATGGAAAAGCTGCAGGAAGAGAGGCTGCTCGTTGAGCATGCCATCAGAGGAACGATGTAGGGCAGGATTTGCTGCTGCCAGAGGCTGAAGTAGAGTGTATTGTGCCTGAAAGAGTGGCTCGGCTGCTACTGGAGTGCCTTGGCAGGGAGAGGAGACAATAACCCCGGAAGGGGTGAGCTCTGCGACCCATCCTGAGGCCAAGTCTCCTTAGCAACCTGGCTGTGCCAGTGGCTGAGAAGAGCTCTGGCAATTGTCTTTCCAAGCCTCCTTGTCACCCTAGCACAGACAGTTCAAGACCTTTCATGGGAGCTAAAAGCCAGAACCAAAAGCCCATTGAAGTCAAGGGAAAAACTCACATAGAATTCAATGGGCTTTGGATAAGGCATCTGATTCATTAAAAAAAAATAATCAAATGAAAACTACTCTTATTTTCTCCTTTTGAATGTGCTTGTTTCCTCCTCTTGCAAATGTGTGAATCAAGTGCAGGCCAGGAAAATAAAAGCTGAATAGCAAATGGAAGACGAAACATGAGTTCTGGGGACAACTGACAGATCCTCAATTAACGGGATGGAGAAAAAAGTTGTCTAATTCTTTTCCACAATTTTAAATTTGATTTGCCAGTCTTTAATACCAGTTTTGAAATGTTACTGAATCCTAAGGAGTCATCTTGACAGCTCCCGCAAATGATGTATCTCAGCACACCAGTAACCACTCTGGATTGATAGCTCCTGGTAGAAGTTCTGTGTCTTCAGTCACCACTGAATAAAAAATGAAGCAGTTCCAGTTGTCCCTCTGCTTAACTTAAAACACAGCCCTGATATGCCTTGTTCTTCACTTCCCCTAGCCAGCACAGCACATCCAGCTCTACTTGCTTATTTTGCCTGAATCTGAGCTCAGGAAGTCTTCAGCAGCAATCTTCAACAGAAAACATTGCCCATTCCCAACCACCTTCCTGGTGCAACATCTATTGCTTGGGAAAATTCTAATTATCTTATAAATTATGGGTTTCAAAGCATCCTACAGCATTTTAGGCCAGGCTGTAATCACAGCCTCTTGCCTTGGCTTTGGCTTAGCATCCCAAACTTGCAGGATTGAATCCTCAGCCTTCAAATAAAAATAAAAAATAAAAAAATCACAAACAAACAAAAAAAACCCCACAACAAAACAAACCACCAACCAGTCTTTTCATCATACACTTGGACTGAAATATTTCTCCCATGTTTCATCTCCACCTGGTACACAGCACTCTCCCATCATTTCCACTGAGCCACATACCTAACACAGGAGGTCCCAGAAGACCACCAAAGTTTGGGAGCTCTGTTCCCAAATTAATTGCCTGTGTCCTCTCCTATCCAACAACATGTCAGATCTAGAGATTCCCTTGGGAGATACTATACAGCCAGATCAGTCCCTGATCACTACCTATTTGGGCTAAATGTCAACAATTTAAAGAAAGACTAAAGGTTCATCAATCCCTCACCATTCAGTGAGTGAAGACCCTTCAAGTTTCTATCCTGCCCCAGCTGACAGTAAAGGAACCAGTTTGAAACAAGACAGCCAAGGATCACTGTTCTTCATGAAAGATCCCACCTACACAAGTTGCAAATCTGGCCCCAGTTCACAAAGCACTCAGAGGCTGGATTAATTGCTCTCTGAATTAGAAAGCTCTTTTGAGCAGAGTTCCAGGAGCAGCCGAGGCATGAGGAATTGCAACTCAGGTTTCTCTATAAATCTAGCATTATCCAAGTTCATACAACACACTTGATTTGAAACTACACTTGCTCACCATACTCCTAGGTGGAGTGACGTAGGAGGGGTCTAACCAAACAGATGTCAGAGTCCCCACAGGAATTTCCTCCTTCAAGGTAGCTTTCTACACATGGGCCAAGCCAAAACTTCAATTCCTTTCTCCAGCAATATGCAATTGCTTATGGGGACCTGCGCTCTATGAAATGTTGAAAGGAAAACATTGCTAAATATTTGCTCCATGGTGTGGTAGAGAAAGGCTGACTACTAGCTACTCTTTCAAAAGATCAGAAACGACTGAGCAGGTGTAGGTAAAACGCCTTTACTAATTAATGTCATACACTATATATACATAAGCCAGGAGCTGAGCAGCTTCTACCAGCTGCACGTCAGTTGGTTTCCTTTCTGCATAATATGAAGCACTGCATGTTGTTTGTGGCCAATTCAGAAGTGCTGTTGAACTGTCATGTTCCATTTATATGTACATATATACACACCCCACAAATCATCACTTCCCAGGTAATTTATATATGCCAGGGTAGCATCCACAGCAAGTTAGGGACCATGCTCTCTTCCCAAACTGCAAAATCAGAAGATGTTTCAAGGCAACAAGGAATAACAGATCACTTTCATGAAACACTAAGTGATAAAGACCATCCCTGGCAAGAATGCCTGATAAAAAACAGGAGCCTTTCAGGCAGACTAGAATAGCTTATGGATCAGACCAGCATTACCAGTGTTGATGAAATCATGCCTTACAAATTTTGGCATCTTTTCTCAGTAGGCATTAGCCAACAAGCGTTCACACTACTCAGTGTTCCTGTACAGCAGGAGTCTCCATGTATAGCATTTCCTATTGGCCCAATGCTACTTGAAGAAGTCATCTCAGTGGCCAGAAGCTCAAAGGGGTATTGCTGCAACTGGAGCTCCTGGCCCTCACTAGTAGATCCGGCAAGGCCTGGAGCAACACAGGGATCTGCTCATGCAGATGGGAGTGAGGGGAGAACCTCCATAACCACTTTCTAAACTTCCTCAAATTTAGAAGCCTTTTACATAGGCTTGAGCCACTTCTTTGTGCTGCTACGTCACACTCTTCATCACTGCTAACTACTGGGCCCAAATGTCCATTTCTGCTTTGGTTTGGTGGATCAGCATCAGCAGTCAGCATAAAGTGAGATGGCAGGGAGCCAGACTCCATATATTCCCTGCTGTCACTGAATACTTTCTCATAAAATCAAACATTTCAATACTATTATAGAATTTTAGTTCTAAAAATTAACATTTTGTCACTGGCACCAGAAGCAGACCCACTTGCTGCCCACAGCAAAGCCTCTGCCACACCAGCCAACTCCCTTGTGCCACCCAAGCCCTCCCATTCACCAAGGTCAGTTGAGTAAAAGGCGAGTGCCTTTTAAAAAATCTTTACAGAAACGGATTAGGTGTATTCAAACTCTTTGTCCTTGGCTTCACCACCTCCAGGTTGAAGCAATGGCAGTGTTTCTGCAGCAGGCCAAGCTCCCACTGATGTTATCCCATCTGTCTCTTTGGATAGCTCTACAGCATAGCTTCAGCTCGCTGTCCTATGTGCGTTTTAGCTAAAATCCATCTTCACATAACACCTTTACAGCACAAGTTCATCTGCACACCTTTCTCTCATATGGAAGAGAAGACAAGCCAGACTGACTTGATACAAGTGTGTTGATGTCACTGAAAACAGTAGAGGGGGGGAAAAAAAATTTAAAAAATCACAATCAGAACTAGTTAAAAGCTATCCTTTCAAATCACACGTAGACCAAGGGGTGAAAAGAGATGGGAACACCCAGCAAGCCCAGGGACAAGGCAGGCAATATGAATGCTCTTGCTCTAAATGTGAAATTATCAGCAGTTTTAGGGCCTGTTTGTCCTTAAAGCCCCACTGTCAGGCTGACACAGCATGGGTTTCACCAGCCCCACGAAGCAGAAGAAGTCATAGCAGCAAGGTTTGTACAACACTCATCTTGGAGCTCACTTGCAGTATCCCTCACACAGCGCGTGCATAAGCAAAAGCTTCATACATGTCTGAACAAAGAGGGGAGAGGCCTTATTTCAGTCTGAGAAAAACACGGGAACAATGAGGAGCAGAAATTTTCATTGAATTCTCCATGTGCCCTAAGAGAGAAAGGCTACAAGAGAATACGAAAAACAACTTGGGACTTCTCACAGACAAGTGGTAAAAATTTTATTGTTCTGGGCATTGCCAGAGACTGCATTAATTTCTACACACAGAGATATCATCCTTTGTACCGTGCACAGCTCCCAGCGCTCAAGCTGCTTCCTAATAACCAGAGACAATGCTGGGGTCCAGCATCATTGGACTGGGCTCTCCAGTCAGCTCTGCCAAAGCTTTACTGTATGCCTGGCAAATAGCATCTCTCCCACCGGGATGATGTCCTCTCCCAGCTGCAGCGAGTTTAACTCACCAGTGTACCCAGTGATGCCATAAAGCACACAGTGGGAGTTATTCTTGCTGTTGTTATTGTGACCTGACTGCATATTTTTCATCCTCCAAATTTCCTTTCCTGAAAACTGCTCTGCCTTTAAAGTAAAATGGAAAAGATTATGTAAACCTTTAAAAGCCCTTTTATATTTCTACACTTCTCCCCCTTTTCTTACACAGCACACTTGCTCCATTGAGCAATGCAGGTGTGAAATTATCATCAGGACCAAGGTGTTCTCTCTTCCGCAGCTCCCTGCCTCCCCTGTTAGACACAGCCGACCAGCTGGCTGACTGACCATACCTGGTGTGCAGGAAGCTCCAGTGCCCAGAGTTCCAATGCTCTGCACTAGACCATCCTGGCTCAGCCTCAAGGCTATGTTGGACCTCACTCAGCCTTTGGGTTTGCCTTCCCTAGCGCTGAAGTTTGCCATCATGTGGTCCCATGTCAGGAGGAGAGATGCCCCTCCATCAGGATCACACTCACTTCCGCAGCACAGAATCTGTAATTTGTTCTAACTGTTGGACCAGATGCTGAAGAAGACTGCTCAAGTAGACCCAATTGTCCCATTTGTTATTATGTGTCATTATGGCTGATCACTGGACCAGGTTGCCCAGAAAGGTGGGCAACCTAAACCTCAACAAGGCCCCATCCCTGGAGACATTCACGGTCAGGCTTGATGGGGCACTGAGCAATCTGACCTAGTTAGAGATGTCCCTGCTTATTGTAGGAGGGTTGGACTAGATGGCCTTTAGAGGTCCCTTCCAACCCAATACATTCTATGATTCTGTGATTATATTTCCAGTAATTCAGGTAAATCCAGGTAAAGTTTGCAAGACACAACAGCATTCATAGCAAGCACTTAGGCTGGCCACAAACATTGTGCTCCAAAAAAAGCAAGTTTTTCTGTTACTTTCTACAGTTCTTGACCCCTCTGCTACACCCACATTTTCTTGCCCTTCAGTGTACACTCTGAACGGGCAGCTTCCTACAAAGCCGAGAGCCAGGAGCACCATCACCAGCCTCTGGTGAGCAGCAGAACTGCTTTCTGAGGAAATTTCACTGATGCGGACGTAAAAAAGTCATTTGATGGAATCTTCATTGAAATGTAGATATGGGTGGTTTCCATAGACATTCCAGATAGTGCATTAGCACAGGTATCGAAGGAAACATACATTTGAAACCAACTGCTGAAATGAAATTGTTGCTCAGTACTGCATATAATCCAACCTAATAGCAGAAATAGCACTGCAGATATAAACACTAACCAATGCACATATTGACTTGTACATTCAGAATACATGAACAATTTAAGAGCGACTGGTTTGATCACCTAATTTGTAATAGTGATTAAAAAAACCTCTAAAAGTATAGAGAATTTTAGACTTTCATAAGCATCTCATAAAAATGGTAAAGACTGACTTAATTCCACTACACTGTCATGCTGAGCTCTTCACTCAGCTCAAGTTCTGACAGTGTTTTTCTTTCAAGAACAGTCAAAACTTCCAGTGTATTCAGGCAACCTTTTAAAAAGAAACCTGAAGAAAGAATCTTAATGTTTTATATTTACAGAGCAGTTCAATATTCAAAAGTGCTTAACCAACGATTTTTAATGTAGCTTCTTAAATGGAACAACTGCTGTTGAAGCTGTATCATGGGAATGGTGTTAATGCAAAGATGACCTAATGACTTAATATCCTGAAAACCCGTAGAACACAACCACCTCTGGATTTCAAGTCACACAGCAGTTTATAGAGCAGTGAGAGAAGAGGATACCAACATGAAGGTTGTCAGTGCAACCTTTTTTACTTTTTTAACAGGCACAGACACTTTGGTACTGCCAGATCTCTCTTTACCTATCTCACCCAATGGCATCCATCCTTCAAGGCTTTTTCTCTCCTGCCTTGCAAACTTCTGGGAAGACTCCTCACATCCTTTCACTCTTTGATCTTCCCGGTCCTGGCCCCATCAGCCTCAGCTCACTGCACTCACACACAACTGGAGTGTCATCTCCATCCATGTCCACCTCTGCTATATTCCAATTCTAGTTTAATCCCCAAAACCATCAGCATGGTGGTCTCAGCCAGGATTCACCTCCCTCACCACAGGCAGCTATCCCATTGCAGCCACGGGGTTGTCCCACCTCCACATTTCCTTCCACACTCAGGGACAACATGAAGAAACGCAGGGGCAAACTCCTCATTAATAAATCAGGCATGACTAATAACCTTGTGTTTGCCTTTAGTATGGTCCATTCATCCAGTTTGTATCACAATTCATTTACAACTTTTCTATATTTGTGATAACTTACGCTTTTTCTTTTATTTTTAAGAGGACATAACTTTACCAAGTTACTCATAATTACACTTTTTTTCAGTAATAAAACTGTTAGAAAAGACTGGATCAGGTCAAAAAGTCCCCCTTACTAGGGACAGACATGGCTTTCAACACATGCCAATTGCACGATGAACAAGGCAACAATCTTGTTAGCATCTTCAGACAACGGCTGCAAATTCCTACTTGCATTTCCACAAGTAGGATACTGCACAAATTAGAAGGCATGATTAAAAATGATAATAACAGAGCTGAAACAATATCCTGTTCATCACTCATCAAAAGAAAGAGAAATACCTGCCTTGGGGCTGTAATAAGACAGAAAGTGGGACAGGGAGACCAGTCCTCCCCCAGCAGACTCTGCAGGAAGCATTCCAAACATGACAAATTCACAGTTCACCCAGCAGATGAAGTAATGACACTAGTATTTGTCCATAAAATGTAATTTAGCCAGACTACTCCAATGAAATCAGAAGCTTTAACACTATAAAACTAGCAGGTTGGAATATTTTTACCTTATTAAGAAAGGGGGGAAAAAACCCATACCCTTTCGTTTTCCCTTAGCTGAACCATCACACTATGGTCTTTGTTTTCAGGAGTGAACCACACAGCCTCCAGCACTAAACAATTTGCGTAATTTCTTCTCAGATGCACACACCTTGCCAAAAGCCAGGTGTAAAGTCCACGCACGGGCTTATCAGCACATTAAATAAAATCTTCTTCCCTCTCGGCCTAACCAAATACCTGAGGGCAAGCATCAGGGTGAATTCCTTCATGCTTCCAGCCCCTGTCTCATCATGTCCCATGCTGCAAGCCCTTGGGTGAAGACTTCAAGCCAAAGCTTGTCCATGTAAAGAGTCTGTCAACAACTACAAGCACATCTGCCAGAAGTGCAAGTTTAGGCTTGGCTGTAATACCTACACTTAACTCCTGCCAGGCATTGGTGATGCAATGTCCAAAGCATCTATTTAGTTGGTGTCAGTTCCTTTTTCATATGTAACCTGAATCCTAAAAATAAGTCTTTGGAAATTTCAGGAACATACTATAGTTAAGTTAAACTGAACTTTCTGAACTTTATTTTGGCAAAACAAGCCTCGGCAAAAAGCAAATAACAATGCATATATTTTTATGAATTTGAGAATGACAAAACGAAAACATGTCTTTAAAAAATATACATAAGTGTCCCTGCCATGTTTGCAGATAGAGACTGAGAGCACATGAAAATACAAAAATAAAACTGACTGAATACAGAGGCAAAGATTTTTCTTCTGACTAAACTAAGGGAAATATAAAGAGTAAGGTACCAAGATAAAAAAGTTGATTCCATTTTAATCATTTTTTAAGAACATACTGTAAAAAGCAAGAGTAAAATTCATCCTAAAGCCGTGTAAAACCTCCAAGAGTTCAGGATGAAAGCATTTTTCTGCACACCCATCAGTAAAACCACTCATACATGACGTTTCTGGGGCACAGGCTTTAAACTGAGAGTCATTTAAAATCCCTCCTGGATGAGAAGTTATTCTCACATTGTTTTCATATGAAAATATGCATTATTGTTAAGGGACAACTGCGTGGTTGTCCCTTGGTCTGGCGTTCACTCCTCAGGAATGAGAGCCAAAGGCACGGCTATTAGGCAAATTAGAAACTGGTCAAAGCACAGCTAAATTGGCTGCAGAAGGATGTATTTTTAAATATATATATTTGTGACGTTATGTTCATTTTCATAGTAAACAGCAGGGTCGTCTTATACATTCTTGGAAGACGCGTCATGCCATAGTAGCTGCTTATAAAACCCAGTAAATGAGGTAATGTGCCGAACCTCATCTGAAACCAAACCATCTTTTGTTTCCCTGGATGCTGACATTAAATAGGACAGAAATGGCTACCTGCGCTAGGACTGTTCAAAGACTAACCTTTTTCTTCTCTTTTTTTTTTTTTGCCATTAAAATATAAATTCAATTACTTACTTCCATGCTTAACCAGAACTGCCGCTGCTGAAATTGTACTCTAGTGATAATTGCAATCCAAGAGCGATCTAATTATATACAAGTCTCAGTGGCTGCATTCCCATGTTGCTTCCTACAACCCGGATTCACTACAATACAACTCCTTAGTGAAAACCGCGTCGTTTTCATTCATTCTCCCTTAAGACTGCATGACTTTATAGATGTTTAATGAGAATGGAGTTAGTCTATTAGTAAGCTCACTATAAAATTGTGAGTTTCTACCTGCTGTTAGATACAAAAGAGCAGAGAGGCACTTGAGCTGTGTGTAAAAAAAAAAAAAAAAAAAAAACAGCTGATGGGCTAAACTGTACAAGGGAAAGAACATTCTTTTAATTAAGGTCCTGGATTAGGATTCAAGTACCAGCTTTACTTTTTGGCTCTGCCACTAGCTTCCTGTGTGACCCAGGGCAAGAAACTTCATCACTCCACAGCTCGGTTTTTCATCTATAAAACGGACAGTGACGTTTCCTTCTCCCAGCCCCTCTGCGTTTTGCTTGTAAGCAATTACTGTGTGCTGGCACTCTGCCTTGGACAATAAGTATCCGATATTAATTGAAGCCTCTGGGTAGTACTCCAACAAAAAGCTAAAATCAACTCGTCTCCCTTTCCCAGGATGCAAACGGAGTCTTCTTTCACCATTTGCAGCTCCTGCAATCTAACACATCTGTAGCCCTGAGCAAAGCCCTGTGTGCACCCTGCTTAAATCCCTGTTTTGAAATAGAGGAGGAGGAGAAGAGAGGAGAAGGCAGTCGATTGGGGTATCCCAAACATTTAAAGAATAACTTACACAGAATATCCTGGCCAACTTGTATGGACAATTCACTGTCAGGGCACACCAGGATCCTGTGCAACACAGAAGGGCTGCCAACGACTTGCTGCTTTTTTTTTTTTCTTTCTACTCCCATTGTAAAAAATTCAGTGCAACAGTTCTGCCAAGTTTGTAAATTTGAATGAGACCATCTGAGCTGAGCTGACTATTTTAAGAGGGTTCTTGCAAGTAATTACAAGGTAAAAATGAGAATAGTTCACACCTACATCCTGACTGAAAACTACTCAGCCCTGCTGGCTCCAGGCTTTTAATTGTCAAAAGAGTCCAAGCTTTGGAAAGTTATTGGCATCAAGTAATACTGGATATTCCTAACTAGCATTGTGTCACTATTTGGCATGATTTTTGCTGGGATACCTCCCAAATCTGTGACATAATCAGAGGGCTCTCTACGTTACACTATATAGTCAGATGCTGATGTTAGTGTAATACATCACCATGTTTAATACCATTTGCTATTACTTACACTTAATCAGCTCTGGAACCAGTTTAACCATATAGGAAAAGCAATTTCAGAGGCTTTCAACTGACAGTTTTCCACACACAGCTTGGCTTAAAATTACAACCTGAAGTTTGTAAGATGCGATCTACATATGCAATTGCCCCTAAACAAACATCCATAACTCTCCACAACCCTGCAGGAACTGAAAATTCATATGAAAACAGAAAAAAAAAAAAAAAGGCACAAAATTAACTTCTGTAGAACTGTCTTAACTAGAAAAACTCAGAGTTTCCCCTTCTGGCCAGCCTTAATTTACTGCTTCAACAATTTTATGCCCAACCTCCACAATTATTACAAGCTTGTAATGTAATGGCTGAGCTCTCTACCATCAATCCCCCTTTCAGGTTAAAGTCCCAACGCAGTAACTCTTGGAAGACTCACAGCAAATTAGACAAAGGTATCTTAGTGTGTGCATTCCCATACATATGTTTTGAACTAACAATTACACCCTTTAACTCATCAATGCAAAAAGGAAATAAAGTTATTATGCACTGAGAACACCAAAATGCAGGCTGGGACTTGCAAAAGTCACTTTTGGACTTCTGGTTTCATATCTCACAGGGCCTGAGCATCAGAAAATGCTGAATATTCACCCAGGGAAAAATCAAGGCTCCTTTGGGTGCCATCAGCTGGGTACCCAGCACCCCAAATCACTAGTCACTTCTGGAAAACCTCATTATTTACTTTTCTAGCCCTCTATAGGAAAGGAATAGACATTTAAATAAATTACATCATTCTTATTACCATTCCATTCATTCAGGCAGGTCACTATAATTTACTGCCAGGAAAAATAAACTTCTACATAATACTCCTCAATGTAAGACATTCAAAAGGCTCAAAGAGGGAGAGGAGGAGAGAAGGCTTCTGACAAATATTTGCACAAATGACCGCATCATCCATGAACACATTTGCTAGAAAAATATGGGTGAAGATATTTACAGCCAACATGAAACATGCCAGACTGGGACTGGGGTGGCAAGGAGGAAAAGAAGCAGGGCACAGACAAGGGGAGGGGAATTTTTAAGCAGTTTTGTTTCAGCAAGGAAACCTCCCAATATTGCAAAACTGGCTTTTTCCTTGCATGTAGCCTACTAAAAACCAGAAGCAAAACCAAAGTTGAGTCAATCTAGGCTCCCTAAAGGATTAAGAAAAAGAAAAAACCGAAACGCCTCCAAAAACCCCACAACTCATCATCTTACTTTCTTCCTGGGCCAGGCTCTGTAAATCGAGCCTCCTCCCTGGCAAGCCCAGACAGTGGTCAGCAGAGGACAGAAGCACACACAACACAATTTACTACCATCTTTGGCAGTTGTTGCTGCTGCACCCTCCATAAACTTTGTCTAAACAAGTGTTCAAACAAAAATGGCTTTGCCAGTCACTCGGTTTACCCCAACAATACCCACAGCTCAGTATACTGAGGATGACAAAATATTGCCAAGGCTGTAAAAGCCCTCACAGGTCTCAGTGTTCCCTACCTAAAACTAAGTACAGGTCAGTTGGGCAGTCACAGACTGGCTCTGAAGATTCAAATATTGGGACTGGTGATAGGGCTTCAGTTGGACGGCATTTCCATCACTCAATTATCTTTTTCCTCCTCTGCTCTCCACAAAGGCTAGCCCTACTGGCATTTTCATGGGGAATGTTTTCATTTCTTGCTGCCTGAGAAACTGGCACTTGTCTTTTGGATTTGGGGGTTTTCAGCGATTTAAGTGGTCTCAAAGAAAATAAGACACTACTTTTAAAGACCATTCAAAACAGTACAAGAGATGCATTTTTATTCATGTAGAAACCAATCAAGAAATAGGGAAATGAAAATCTTGTCACTGCTTTCATCACAGAAACCCAAACTCACAGCAAGATTCTCCACAGAAGATAAGTTTGGCTGTCAGTCACCACCCAAAAAATAGCTTACAATAATCAAGTTCATTTTTGCTTTCAATATTGATTGATCAAGAGTTTTATTCATAGAGCTTGAGGTGCTCAGCTCACCTCAGAAGCCTGGAGAGAGC